>JACDRQ010001259.1:493-10815 GCA_013841215.1 Hycleus cichorii
TCAAATGTCTATAAGTACCCCACTGCCCATTTTGATAAACATTAACAGCTAACCCTTTCTGCAGTTGTTCTTTGTAGAATTCCACGTCTACGTTGAATTCAGGCGCTTCTGAATCATTAATGAGTACAGCTCGTATTTTGCTTGTCGCAGATTCTTTANNACGAATGCAATTGATCAAACCTAAAATACCATTCTCAGATTGATTTTGTGAATAAATTACAACATCTTTATTGTTTTTTGACAGGTCTTGTAATTTCGACAACCATGGAAACGTCTCTAAATCGTCCACATTAACAGCAATTGGTACGTTTAATAAAGGCATACATTTTCGATACAAAACTAGTTTCTCAATGTCATTTTCATAAATTGTCAAAATGGTAAGTTGAGGATGGTTAAACTGTAATGGATTGAAGTCCAGTGCTTCTCTTGATAGTAAACAACCATTGTCAAGAAGGGATGTCACAACTTGATTCAATACCTAAGCATAACAGGAAAACAAATTGACTTAGTTTGAGTCAATACTTTTTTCATGAAATAACAAACCAAATGTCTTTTTGAAAAATTGCTCCCAGCAATCAAATAACAGTCAGTTTCAGCGGCAATATTACGATTATCGACTTGAATATTCGGCAGATCAAATTGTTTTTTAGTAAAAATTGAAACCTCAGCCTGAATCAAAGGTAAATCGACCAATGTTTCATAAATAATTGGTGCCAATGGTTCAACATCATTTTTTGTTTCTTCATCGAGTAATTCCACAGCTTTGAATTTAAAGACTGGTGTGTTTTCTAATGTCAATTGAATGTTAACACGAACTGCATTTTCTACACTTAAACGTTCTTCAAAAGGTACAAATTGATACGTTTCTAAGACGGGCTCTTCCAAAGCCTTTCGACGGGCAATCCGGCTCGCTTTCAAGCCACGAATTTCAATGCCCCCAGATCTAAAATTGGAGACATTAAATAAGTTTTGAATTGATTTATCTCATAATTTAATGTTAATTACTTAATTATTCCACAATCTCTATTAACATAAACTGGAATACCGGCCTGTTCATCAAACATTTGTGTATAAGCAAGATGGACAGGTGCATTTATCGACAGATGTTGAAGGACAACAGGAACGTAAAGACCTCGTGTGTCCGTTTGTAAGATTCGCATTTGCAGCATGTTGTCCATGAATGTGACCCATCTTTGATTCCAACGAATTTTACCAACCAAGGCGTCAGTGGAACATTCAACAATACTACGGAATTCTCCTCTGCAGAGTAGAGTAGAATGAGTGTATTAAGAAAAGAATAGGTCTTAACTTCAATATAGTTACGAATAGTTGTAGCCTCGAAGTCGTAATTCTTTATAAATGTCTTTACTGCTTAATTTTGGAGAAGTTTGAGTGTCCTTTGACGAAAATGTCAAAGGAATATCGGTTTGATAATCTTCGATTTTATCGGTTACAAAACTTTGACCGGTTACAACTACAGCATCACTTTCCAGTACCTGTTAATATCAAATCAATAAATTCAGCTATTACGATTGTCGAGAGTTTACTTCAAAATAACCCAAGTCGTCCAACGAAACTGCCAGTTCTAGTAATTTGTCTTTAGACATATTTGTAGCTCTAAAAAACCGACAATTTTTGAAAACTACTCTTAAAAAGTCCGTGTGTTTCCCTAGTTTTGTTGCTAAACTTTCCCAAACTAACCACAAATAACCTGTGGCCGGATACAAGATTCTGCCTATAAATGAGTTAAACGATGATTTTTATCAGTGATGTTTCAAAATTAAAATATTTACCATCAATAGTATGGCCTGAAAGATAATAGAAATCTTCAGCGCCAAGGTCAATTTTGTAACAACAATCATTTGCTCTTCGCTCTTTCGCTTGGTTATCAAACCTTGTAATGAACCAAGACTTCGAATGATTCCATTTGATGAATGGAGAAATCATTGGTGTCGATCGACTGACTGGGTATTCCACTTTTGGATAAATTTGGGCTAAATCCATACTGCATCCCAAATTGTATAACCTAAAAAAATTCTAAATTACGAAAGGGAAACTTAGAAANATTCTTGGGAATCACACACATTCCCAAATTTTCAAGTAGTGAAATTCTACAATCAACAATTGAATTATTCGAAAAATTGATTTTCGAAATTTTTTTCTCAAAGTCTGGGGTTTGTTCTGTGCCAATTTCAAAGATTATAGAGGTTTTGTTCAAATTTTCCACAAATTTACACCAATCAACAACAGAACTGATTGATTCTAAGAAGTATTCAGTTGACAGGAGATTTTGATTAACATTCGATAACCATCGAGCAGGTCGTGGTTGAGTTTTTGGTAAACTTTGAGATAACGTTTCAACTAATTCTGTCCCTAAAAGTTGATTTGAAGAGCTTTTATGTGGTATTTTGAAATTTGTTCCTTACTAATTTTGCTGAAATCACCATTCCGGAAATTAAAAGCATCATTCTCAATTTTCTTAACAAAAACATTTCCTTTTTTCAACTTAGTGACAAATTTGATTAAAATTTCTTCATTTCCGGTTATCGTTATACCATTTGGATGGATTTGTGTGATCGTAATCTCATCAGGAAGTTGTTCCAGCTAGAGAAAATTAACATGAAGAATTGGAAATCAGTTGTTTAAATTTATTACTCACGACATCTCCTTTTACACCGATGAAATATGAAACTGTGTCATTTTCGATAATGCTACAAATATTTAATGCAATTTGACAGACACAATTGACGGTTTCCTCCAGAGTTAAAAAATTTTCAAAATAGGCACAAATGAATTCACCCAAGCCGATGCCTAAAATTCCTTCAGGTTGAATATTCAACGTTTTCAGCATATCAACAAAACCAATTTGAATTGTTATATTGCCAATCATCTGATCGAGAGACGAATTTTTTGATTTTGTAGTAAAATTTTTAAATAAATTTGTCATGTTTAGATTTGTAGTTTTCAGAATATCTTCGACACGTTGGAACGAGTTTGAGAATATCCGAAATTCTTTCAAGTCCCTATAAATTTTACACCAGTTGTCCGAAAAATTACCGAATATAATAAACAAATGACTTTTAATGCCACCGTTGTTGTAAATGCATCTTTCTAGTTCTTTATTTTTGGTCAAAATTGTATAGGCACGATAAAAATGGTTGTCAAAATTTTTGCTAAACACTTGGTGGTATAATCGAACGTGTTCTTGATCCAATTTACTGCTTTCGAAACTATCTAAAAGTGATTTGACGCCTTCTTCAGTTCTGCCACTAACACAAACTAGTCTTGGCAAATCGTCATTTGGCCATCCTTGATTAATTTTGACTTTCGTATTCCATTTCAGTATGACATGAGCATTTGCACCACCAAAACCAAAATTGTTGACACC
This sequence comes from Hycleus cichorii, assembly GCA_013841215.1. Classification (NCBI taxonomy): domain Eukaryota; kingdom Metazoa; phylum Arthropoda; class Insecta; order Coleoptera; family Meloidae; genus Hycleus; species Hycleus cichorii. The sequence goes on from JACDRQ010001259.1 coordinate 3,882, forward strand.
TAAATTTCACCAAAATTATTATCAAATTTCTCTTTATATTGTATGAGAATTTACCAAAAAGTCCATTGTCATTAGGCAATGGTGTTGTTTCATTAACTACTTTTATACGACCCTCTTCTAAAGCTTCAATTCCTGTCCGTGCTGCAGTAAAATTGATGTTGGGAGGTATTGCTCCATTTTCCATTGCAATGATGACTTTTGCTATTGCTGTAAATCCAGATGATGGTTCACCATGGCCGAGATTTGATTTCACTGATCCTATTAACAAAGGAGTTGTACGATTTTTTGTAAATGCAGCATCAATAGCTTTGACTTCTTCAGGGTCCCCAACTACAGTTCCTATAAACACAAAATACAAATGAATATTTCCATTTTAAATTGAGTTGACTCTACCTGTCCCATGTGCTTCTAAATACGTCAAATCTCCCGGGTCTATTTCAGTTTCTTCAAAAATTTCCCTCAATAATATCGTTTGTTGTTTTTGTGATGGGAACGTTATTCCTTCCGGTTTAAAACCATCAGAATTTGTTTTGGAATGTATCAATCTAGCATAAATACGTCTTGAATCTTCCGTTTTTTGCAGAAACACCGCAACAATTGCCTCAGAACGAACATAACCATCAGCATCAATATCAAAAACTTTACATTTACCATTTTTACTCAAAACACCAAGTCTAAAAAATCAAAGCGGGATAACTTAGATCATTTTCAATGATCATAGAGGATTAGTTTTACCGAGAAAACTGTAGCGTGTGATAGGGATTGAGACAAAGGTGCACACCAATAGCAACAGCAGCATTGACATGTCCATTTTTGATTGCACTATAAGCGCAATCAAGTGCATATAGAGAACTACTGCAAGCAGTATCCGCATTATGCGACACACCATTCAGTTTTAGGAAATAACTTACTCTGTGTGCTATCATCGATCTTGTTAAGCTGCAACAAATTTGTTTCCAATTTTGATCAAAGTGTGAGGAAACCCCTGATATTTACCCAGTGACAGAAAAGTATTGCTCCTTTAAATTTTTACGAAACCATGTTTCTTCAGTCTCTGACGTACTACAACCAACAAAAACTCCAGTGTTCGTACCTTCTAATTCAGATGGATGATAACCAGCATCAATTATAGCTTCAACAGCTCTTTCTAGCGTCAAACGCAACATTGGGTCCATTGATGTCGCTTGTCTGTGGTGGATTCCTATAATTTTTATTTCATTTTTTTTTTATTCTCAATCACTTTTTTGTTTATTTTTATGTCAATTTGAATAAAATTAAACTTGCCAAAGAATCCAGCATCGAATTTATCTATATTGGGAACTTTTCCTGCTCGATTGGGTATTTCTGGATGTCTCAATGACCATCTTCGATCATCCTCAGTTACCATATCGACTTTATTGTACAAATTGTCACGCAACTGGTAAACATTTTCACTTTCAGCAAATTTTCCAGCGATTCCTTCGAATGAAGAATATTTATTAAGACAATCGTCTAAATTATAATTTTATTTTGATTTTTACCTGTAATGTTGATTTCAATTCCGGACATTGATGTATCTTCGGCTTTTGAATCCATAGTTCTCAAACCTGGACGACCAATTTGGAGAGTTATTAATACAGTGATAAGTGAATTGAATTTAGTTTCAGCATTCACTTTATATACACGAATATTGAGGACTTTAAAAATTTGAATACAATCTTCACAATAACCTTAAATAGCCATCCGCTGTCGTCACTTTTATGTAAATAGAATTTTGAATAAATTTTATCAAAAAATTAAAATTAGTACAATTATAACGACAGTCAAATCAAACTGATTACAACAAGTCTACAACATTTTTCTAATTTTTACATGTATTCATTTCTATTGTTCCAATCAATAGCAAAAATCGATTTTTAACTCAATTAAACAAACTCATTTTTGCAAATCTAACACTTGCTCCTGGAATTCATTTATGATAATTATCAATCAGGTTGAAAGATCAATATTTATAAGCACCTCATTGACACTCACAATCAAAACAAGTGATTTTGGCATTCGTTCGAAGACAATGCATTACAACCTAAGGCAATTATAATAATACTTTTAAATTATTTCCGTATATTTTTGTTAATAGAAAACCATAAAAGTGTAAATATAACCAGCATTTAAAACTTATTCCTCCTTATCTCAAAGTTTCAGATTCGTTTTTTAGAAATGTTAATCATTTACCTTCTATATGTGATTATAATCACCTGACACAGGATGTCATCTATACCTGGCGGGCAATTATTCGCTCAACAATGAGGCAATATTTCAAGAGCCTGTTTACGAGAAATGCTAGTCAGTAATACTCGAAAGAAAAACAGAAACGCTTCCCAAAAGCGATAGTGCGACAGTAGCTTTGCACCTAGTGCTGGAGATTAGACACACTCATTTCAGACAGGTGATTCGTACTACACAAGGGACTTCTCAGCAAAGCTAGTCGTAAGAAGAAAGTTAAATGTAGCTAATAGTTGGATAATGTTTTTCAGATATTAAAATGGCGATTTGTCTAGGTACTTCTCCTCGAACTAGTTGTTCTTATGACAACGCCCATTATTGGGCTGTAATTGGAAGATTATTTCAAGGATTTATATGGAGGGTTCTGAAATTTATTTTTATTTTTTCTGGAAAATTAAAAGTTCAGCTCATGTGGAAATTGGTTAAAACAGCTCGCTAACTCCGAATAACTCAAGAATAATCCGAACATTGTTTTTTTTTCTGTTACATTCTAGAAAAAATGTAAATAATTTCTACAATAAAATGGAAAAGAATGGAAACATCTATATTGCGACGTCACCCTCAATTATATTACATGCATATCTCAAATTTGAAAATCGTGACATTATTAATAATGAGCGTTTCTTGACTAAGTTTGAAATGAGATAAAAGGTCCAACTTTTGCTGAAACGATGAATCCTTAGAACATTTTTCAACTTGATTGATCCTTGAGTAATTCTGAGTCATTTATGTGCGTATTTCTTTAAGAAAATGTGACATCGCCGTTAACGATGTGGCGCTCAAAACAATAACAAAATCGAGGAAAACACCTATCGATAAGAGGTAAATGTTTGATTTTAGCGAATTTTTGACAGATTCGGTTTCGCCAGCATTATTCAGTATAACTCGTTTAGGTTAACAAATAAAATATTATACATAAATTTTCAAATTATCTATAATTCAATATTGATTTACTTAGCTCAATTAAACGGATCATTATTGGTCTACTGTTTTTCTGGATTCTGTTGCTATCGATGTAGAGCGCCTCGTTTTATTGCTGTTTGTTGACGAAGAAAACAACTAGTTTCAAAACAAATTTAATATGCCGCCCTTGTCAAATTTTTTAGAACAGATTTTTTGTCGCCTCTTCTACGGGGCAAAATCCTAACTCTAATTATGACTTTCAATTACCTAGCAAATTGCATTGCATGATATGGATATAGACATAAATGTACATAACTATAACCGCATCAATATGACTATATTTCAGTTTTCTATGAGCGCAATCATGGGCATATAAGGAACTATTTACTACAAGCTAAATCCAAACTGGAGTGTACGTGACTTTTTTTGTTTACGTATTAATTGCAATAAAGGGGAGAACAAAGATACCGAACACAGAATTATCATAAACAATGTTTTCTCTTAGATTTACAAGTTGTAAACAGTTGATAGTGGCTAATGAACTTTTCATTCATAATCGATCTCGGAAAACAAATTTTCCTGTTTTGTCGGGATTTCGCCAGGAAAAATGCTAAAAACTGTTTTGATCGAATCTTTTCATGATGCTGGTTTGTTTGCCATAGGTTTTCGATTGGCGGAAATCGCGAAATTTTCCGATTAAAGCGGCTTTTCACCAATTTTCCAAAGAGCTACGAACTTCAAGTTTTGGTAAAATGATCTCTAGGGACCCTCCGATAAATCCTCAAAATATTTTTCAAATCCCTTGTCAAATGATGGGGGTTGCCATATAAACTGTATAGTCGTTAATGAACCACGCTGTATAAGTTCACTGATTCTCTCTTCACCGTTAGTTAATAAATACATGAGTAAAGTCAAATAACATGGTTTTACTAAATCCACTCAACATTATATATCTGGTAATCATAACCTATAGTTACAAAGAAGAAATGAGAAACCCTAATCACCATCAACAAGAATTACATGACGTCATTAAGACTGCAATTGACTGGAGCATACATGATACTTTAAATTTAAAACAGTAAGTGGATTACAATTGCTCAGTCCTTACTGTCCTACTGCTGCAGAACCGGTGGAGGGAGATGAAGCGCTATCACAAGAGGCCATAAAAGATATTATACTAGAGGAACGGCAAGAATCGTGCTCGCATGATGCAGAAGATGGCTTCATAGTTCCTGAATATGAAGCCAAAGCAGTAGAATTTTGGAGAAGCGGAAAGAGTCTACCACTTGCACAAGTAAACTCTTCACAACAATTATATAAGTGGGAATCGGCGATACAAAAAGGAGGTACAAAACGAGACAAACTTCTTAAAATTGCCGAGTACGTGTTAAACAAATGTATAGCCAGTTCCGAAAACCACAGTATTATACGTGACGTTGATTTAAGAATCTGAGCACTAAAGGCCAATGAAAAAGTACAATTAGAAGACTTTGAAGCCTCACAAACATGACAGGCTCACTTCTATGCGCCCATTTCCAGAAAAATAACAAAATTAGTTAGTACCTTATATGCAGTAAATTACAACAAATTGAGAGAGACTACGTCTAACTTTATAGGACATTCAAACCATAGCTGAAAAATTAACAACCTCATAATAATTTGTAGAGACGCACTAGTGGAACACTGACATTTGCTGACTAGTCTCTCCCATGTTTATTGTTTTAAAAGAACCGGGTGGAAAATTTGATACAAGAATAAAGGAAACTGTTTCATGTAATATTTTTTATAAGTAAGCTTAGGATTCTGTAACTACCTTTAGTTCACGCCATGGACGTTCGTGACTTCCGAATCTTACTGTGATCGCAATGATAACTACATGTATGGAATNAACTTACTACAATGATTTACAAATGTATATCTGCCGAATACAAGACTAAAAAGTCTTTCTCTGCTAGATTGTTGGACAAAAGGAGCATGTACCCACCAAAAAGTATGTTCAAAAAATGACTATACCGACGAAAACGGTTTTCGTTTATGGACAGCATTTGCTAAACGATTTTCGGACCAAGTACTTCTTGAACAGTATGACGTTAATTTGTGTCAAAGAAAAACAGATATCAAACTACAGATCTCTGATCTATGTATAATCAGTTATCAGCAACAAGATATCAAAATTTGTTCATGCATGCTTGGTACAAAAGCGACAACCTGGATGAACATTGAGTAGAGTTTACTTTTTCCCCAAACGAAGATAGCAGCCGTTCTCGTTGTTCGGTTTGTGGAAACCTAGTTTTTATCAGATGTTCAAGATGTAACAATTACCTCTACTTTTACCATTTGTATATGGATTATCATTACCAGCAGAATGGATAATAATTGTACATAAGCCTTATGTTTTTGTTGAACGACTTATGTGAGGACTTTTTTACATCAATTTACACATTTCTTAGACAGTATAGTATCATTCATTCAAGTAGTAGAGGCTTTATAGGCCAAAGTTGCCTTTTTTTTACTTTACAGCCCGTTATTTTATAGAGGTAGCTCTTCTTAGTTGGTTAGCTTTTAAATTATTTTCTTTACAAGTGCTGCATTAGCTAGTACGAAACGTTTTTCTATAACTACGATAGAAAGACATAACAGACAAAAATTCAGGTTTCCACCTTTTACCCTTTGTGGATGGGGATGAAAAGGGTGGAAATTTTTCAGTTAAAATTTAGCAAGTCTAGTATATGGTAGTCTGAAAGCGTTTGGAAAATGCTATACGCTGTGCATATATCAAATTTTTATCTGCAGTAGTAAGGGGTAATTTAAGAAAAACGAACAAACTGAAAACTGTTTCTTACATTGCTATCGATGTTTTTATAACTGTGACTAGGTTTTTTTGATTCTTTGTATTTGAGGTAATTATTTGTTCATTTTGTTTCGTTCTATGTTAGTTTTTTATTTAATATTAATTAAAAAATAATATCTTTTGTAGCCTTGAAGAAGTGGTTAATTCTGCCACGGAACGTCGGCAAATAATACATTAATTGTTCATTGAAAAGCAAATTTATCTTTTACAGCCTCTGGACGTTCTTTGAGGCTACGACAACGGGACATAGATTTTTGAAAAGGGCATTTCATATAGCCCCTAATGGTTTTTTCGTTTTTCCAAATATTGATACAAGTTTGAATTACAGACGAAAATCTAACATGTTTTCTTCGTATTTTTGTACAATTTCTTGTATTTTTTCTTATAACGTGACCAATTAACAAAATTTTTGTACGCAACAACAGGTTTTCTCCTACAGTTTTTATCTTACAGCATTGATCAACCGCTCAAAGACGGAGTGCAAGATAGAAGGCTTTTTTAAGATTTTGAAAATTGCCTGAATTATCGCGAAAAAACCAGGAGGTTTTTCTGTCATTATTTTTACTGATAAAAATTAATTATTTTGCTTTAAAATACATACGCTTATGTAGACAATTTTATTCTCTTTCGGGCTGGTCCATTACTTTTGCAAAAAATGTTGATTCCCCGAAGAAAATTGAGTGGAAATCCAGCGTCATTATTTTGCTAAGGTGTCCCGCATTTGACATATACAATGCGGGTTTGCTAAATCGGAACTTTGTGGAATCATGGTTTCAATATTAGATGGTAGTATACATTAATTTGAACTTGTAACACGTCTGATTTCAACAATTATATTAAATATTCAGACGGTTATCTGTTATTGATATTTTTAACAACTTTTTTTCAAAAATTATTATTATTGTTATGGCAACGGCA
>JACDRQ010001262.1:0-13532 GCA_013841215.1 Hycleus cichorii
CGATTACGGCAGCATTAGAAAGGGCATTCTAATTGTAAGAAGAATCTAGAAGCGCTTTTGTTTTGAGAAATTCCAATTGAACTCTGAATTACAAAGAAAACTCTTAGAGCACGATATATAGCAAATTGAAAGAGCTTTTAAACACTGCCAGAAATTCTCCGATAAATTACTTGGTTTTCTGGAAAAGTGACAGAAACTAGAGGACCTATAATACACTTTTTTTCGATACAGTGACCGAAAAATATCAATTTTTAATCATCGATATCTCCCTTGTTCGATGGGATATTGCAATGAGCACAGTAGCATTAGAAAGGGCATTTCAAGGAGTGCCTGGCGGTGATTCTGTTTTGAACAAATCTAATTCTACACTAAATTGCGGAGGATAATCTTGAAGCATGTACTTATTTCGAAACTAATAACTTCCCTACCCTCTAGTCGGGGAAGTTAAAAAACTGTATGTTAGAGCACTCTCTCGGTATAAATTAAATGAAGCAAAATTGAGAAACTCCAGGCTTGTGTTTGTATGTCGGAAACAATACAATGTTGAGTTATTGTAACTGAAATATTGTTTTTTCATGAATTTTTCATGCATGATACTTAATAGAATTTTCACGATACGATTTATATCCTTTTCTCGACAGTTTCATCTTATTAAATTGCACATATATCTGTGTTTATTTTCTTCTCATCCTCCTCCAACTTATTACATATATACATCATGTACGGTTGGGTGAGTGTCAATTTTTTTCTCCTCTTCATCGCCGTCTGCTTCCACTCTACAACTACTAGAGGCGATTTCCTGTAATGAGTTTTCAAGTTATTTAGGATCGTTCTGTGTGACAAGTGCCTGATTGATGAATGTGTAACCCACACAGTAATCAAATTATTAACAATTAATGTCCAATAACCCCTTTATATCATCAACCACTAGATGATTGGACGATATTTCCCCAACAATTCTCCATATTTACGTTCAAATGATGCCAATCTAGCAACGGTCTATAATTTAAAATCGAATAAAACCAAATCAAAGACATCTCGTTGGAAAATGTAATCACATTTCGGTGAACCGGAAAAAATTCAAATCAACTCCAGATCTGCTACATAGGTGGAAAAAATCGCACAAAATAAACACCTTTCGGCTCTTTTAAAGCAGCGAATTCCGCATATTCCAACGATAATAACGCGAATTTTGCCAATTAATCGATTTTATATAAAACAGGCTTGGCGGCGATTCTACTATAATTATAACGATCAAATATTCAATTCTTTAGCGATTAATTTAGAGATTTAATCCTAATTTAATTGATTGTATGTAATTTGAGGGACAACTTTATCGAATCATCCTGTATATATCGATTATGAAGTTGGTGACTTAAGTCTAGGTTGGCTGCCATGTTTAATAAGCGGCGATTTTAAATAAACGTCAATCAAATCGTGTTTTTTAGGTTATGTCGGCTAAAATTGCTCTCTTCTCGGCTAACAATTATTAAAATCGTTATTAAGAGTGAATTATGGCAGAAATAGCGGCGCCGTCATCTTCAAGGTAATTATCGAGATTAATAAAACATTTATGAATTGGTCGGAATTTTAGGTTAGGTTCGTGCGAGATTTGCGCCGCGAAAGCGGCGATCTACACCTGTCCCCGTTGCGAGATCAAATCGTGTTCGTTGGCTTGCAGTAAAATCCACAAATTCGAACTGGAATGCAACGGTGAACGAGACCGGACGAAATTCGTACCGCTCAACAAATTCACAAATTTGGATCTGGCCAGCGATTATCGACTATTAGAGGAGATTTCGCGCAGTGTTGAAACTGCCAAGCGTAAAAAACTGCAATACGCACCGAAATTACGTCGAGTAAGTTGTAATTAATCAAATTCGTTTGATTGTCGGATTGTTTCGTAGCGACTGCTTCGGTTGAGGAATGAGGCGAAATTGCGACAAATCGAGTTGAAATTCCTGCCGGAACATTTCAACAAACACAAGAATAATTCATCGTGGTTCAATATTGATAAAAACTTGATCGAATGGCGGGTCGATTTCGTTTTTATCAATACAAATTTGAAAATTACGGAAGATGCGGTTAGTGAATTGAGGAAATTGTCGACGATTTTGAACAAATTTATGGTGAAACAGGAGAATTGCGAATTACAGGAGAAATTACAGTTCTATCAAGCTGTCGATTTGAGCGGTATTAAAGTATTGATGCCGGCCGAACGGAAGTCCGGACAGAAATTCTACGACATAGACCCAACGTTAACGTTAAAAGAAATATTAAGGAATAAACTGATAATTGAATATCCTGTCTTTCATGTCGTTCTAAAAGACCATATTCATCTGTACAACGTTTTAGATTCCGGTAATTTAATTTTATTGTTTTATAACAAATTTAATTACGAAAATTGTAGACGACGAAAGCGATGTGAAAGTTAAAAAAGAACTGAAATCCGGTAACGAAATTATCAACGAAATCGTCAACAAATCCGAATGGGAGCACGATTCGAACAAACCGTTAAAGAACCTCTTATTTGCCACGGATTTATCCGACGATAGTAACGATTAAATTGAGAAAACCCCAATAAAAAATAAAGCAACTTTATTATAATTTTCTATTAATGTAAATAAATGTAATCACACCCCCCTATTGATTGGCGATAAATTATTTCAATATCCCAACAGAATCAGTCGCCTATTTGAAATTTCCGTGTTTTCCCAACGATTTTAAAGCACCCAAAAGTATAAAAAGAAGACGAATATAACGATAAAACCGGCAGCTGCTTTGACGTACATCGATTTCGTGTTCAAATATGTGGCATCTTTTTTATATTTTTGCGTCAACATCGATAGATTTTGGGTTTTCGTGTCTAATTCGGAGAGAACTGTGCCACGTTGCAGAACATCATCGATATTCTGCACCATTATTCTTTGTACGTCCTGTAACTGGTTGTTGATCGTGTTCAAATTACGCCTAGACCGGGAATCTGTAAAGACCTTCTTCGCTTTCTGTATGTAATTATCGAATTCGATGAAAGTGTACGGTCGCGTTACTGTATTCACTCGTTTCCCATATTGGGCATGGAATTCTTGCGCTATATCCTCCAAATACGAATACGCCAAACGTTTCGAATAATTCTTCTCGCATAATACCAAATAACAAACATCGTACTCAATTAAATAACTGGAAATTAACAAAATTATAAGTTCTACAACGGAATTTTCAAACTTACTGGAATAAATATGGGCCGGTTTCTATGGTGCATCTAGGCGGTGATTGCGGGCCCAATTTCCGAAACAACATTTTGGCTTGATTCTGATAATCTAAAATATTACGACCGGCCTACAATTATAGAAATTAATCAATTAATTTGGGGTGTCATTGATAAATTACTTGTTCATCTTCTTGCATCGTTGCAGCCAACGGTAGACCGTCAGCTACACGAGCTATCATTGTCATCATCACCATTTTGTCGTTTTTAATTAATTATCAAAGTTGTTATTAATTGTAAATTTATTTAATTCGATAATTTGATTAATTACACGATTTAGGTTATTCGCTTATTTACACGTCATGTTACACACACGTCAGTTTGACAATTATCAGCAGTGTTGCCGGATCTACCACGATTTCTGTTAGTTTTTTTCATTATAATTAATAGTTATAAAAATCGAAATACATCAAATAAAGTACATAGGGACAATTATTACAATACTCGTTGATTAATAAATTGAATCAATTAATTAATTATAAACGTTATTTGTGTAATTTGGTACCAATATGATGGAAACAAATTCCCTAAAGTCACTAGTATTTTTGCAATTGTAATTCTTCAATTCTATATCCTTAATAACGCTCAAATAATTGTTTTGTTTATTGGAGTGTATGCAATTTTGAACTATTTACCTGTTTTTGTATAAAAAATACAATATTCTTGTAAAGGCGACATCTGGTGGTGCAAGTCGGAAATGATGGAATAGATCTGGCATTGTTGCAACAATGTGAATTTAACCTCTAAAATTTTGTGTATAACCTAACTTTTTTAAAACTGTAGTGTGCAATAAATATGAATTTCACAGACGAAATTCTAATTGAAATCCCCAAAAAAATTAATCCGCTCGATTTATTACAGTTTTATAAAGTTTACAATACCGATGAGTGTCTTACTCTTCCATCTTGAATCAGGTAAATTATGTTAATTTTTAGCAATTGTATTGTTCATATTTCGATTAATTTCAGCAATATTAACCGTTGTAAATGTTACAAATTGAAAATATTAATTCTTGTTATATTAAAACGTTAAATATCAGTGGTTGAAACGACACACTTTGGTTTTAGTGTTAGGAAATTAGAAGATACTTGAAGGTATTCTTAGACTTGATTAATACACGAAACTCGACGAAATCTGGAAATTTAGTAACTAGTTGTGCTTCTTTCCACACCACCTATCAGGTTGACTTCTTATCGCCTAACTCTAACTTCCTGCTCCTCCATCCAGATTGGCACCAACACTAGCACTAACACTACATTTTAAAAACGCACGTAAATTTATTTGTAAATTTGATAAACGATAGCACTAACACTTCGTTTAAAAAGGCGTAAATTTATTATTAAATTTTATAAACGATAACACTTCTACGTTTAACAAAATACGAGTCACTTTGTTTTGAAAGATGCGTAAATTATACAATTTTAGAAACGGTGGCACTTCAACGATAAACGAAATTTAGAAACGGTCTTAACAAAACTATCAAAACGATTCGAAAAGAACGTGAGGTAATTGTTCCTTTCTTATATTCTTATCAAGAATTCGAAAAAAGTGTAATCTTATCGTTGTGTGTTTAATACAATTGCCAACACTGTATAACTTGAGTAGATGAGTAAAATCACATTTATACAGTAGTGGCAATTCAATTATGTACATAATTGGTAGATGTTTTTGTATTTTGTGTTGCCGTAAATCTACACGTGTTTATTTTTCTCTCTCAAATCAAATTCTATAGTTGTCCTTCATAGATAATTATAATTTAAATATAAATAACTCGATTCGGTATATTATATTGTTCATATTACGCTCGATCTCTAGTTTCTAATATAAAAATCCAGTTAGAATAAATACAGTACAATGAACGAATGTGTATAAATTACGAAATACGGCCGATTAAAATTATCATAAGAAATACTTGAAATATAAGAAAGAAAAATTGTTTTGTGTGTAAATGTTGTTTTAAAAAAAAAAAATAACAATGTTGAGTAATCCTAGAAATGAATCAAGCATTGATTATTGTGGAANAACTTTAACTGTGACATTGAATAATAATGATTACTGATTCAAGGTAAATTATTACAAAGATAAGAGATAATTTCTATGCCCTTTATTGCCGATAAGAGTTCTTTCATTAAAACTTTAAATTGTTAATTATTCTTTGTTTTGTTTTGTTTCTGACATTATTAATTGCAATATTATTAATAATTAGTATGATTGCGTGATCGAGTTTTATTTGTAACAATTGTAAGTGTTATCATTATTATTATTATTATTATTATTATAGTAGATCACGAGCAATGATCTCGATTTTAATTAAAATTTATGATTCTTAATAGACAGATGTGCTAGTTTTTTGGATTTATCAACTGTTAAAATAGATGATTTAGATCCTATCAATGGTAAACTAGATAAAGTACTTTATAAGGGATGAAAACGCAAATAATGCAAAAATAGATAATAGGGGGTGAAGTTTAGTACTAAATAGACACTATCAATAGACACTGGACCATTATTAATAATTTTCTTTGAAATAGAGTTAGTACCTTTCGAAAATTTAGATAGTTCTCCCAATATTTGATCGTTTATCACCCCAAAAATTCTAACCAATGATAATTCAGCTCAGAATTTAGCCCTAAACTGCACCCTCTATGTTTTGAATTGTTTATAAAATATTTGATTTTGTTTATCGGGTCTACCATGGTAATTGACCTCATTGGCCACGTCTTGGTGGTGTACTGTCGTAACTTGGTTCATTAGTTAGTTTTAACGAAAAATCTCAACTGTAAAGTATGAATCAAGCTAGGACTTTATATATTAAAGACATTCCTAACTAAGAGGTAAATTACTCTGATTCCCCAGATATACTAAATCATGTATATTATAAGGGGTGAAAACTCCCTTAATAATACAATAATAGATAGAAGGCTAAATAGGGTCTGTTTAAGCGCTCAATCATTATTTAGGCTTTTTTTAATAAGGAGTTAGCACCATGTAGATCTCTCTCCCTTTATTTGACCGTTTCCCACCCCAAATTTCTTATCAACTAATACAGGAAACGAAAAATTTTTAACCTACAATAATTTAGGGGTGTCTTGTCTCCCTATAAAGTACTTGATTTAGTAATTTACTTCACATTAGGCCATGTTTTGCTTACCTAGTGTCGTAACTTGTTTCTTTTTTAATGAAAAATTCTAAACGGTAAGTCTGAAGCAAGCTACGACATTCCATATCCAAGACATGACCAACTAAGGTAAATTACTCGATACATTAAATTAAATATTTTCAAGCATGAAAACACCCTTAAATAATAAACAAATAGATAGTAGGGGATTTAAGCTTTTCGCTTTGTTTGTGGAGAATGCAAATTTCTCCCTCAATTAGGCCGCTCCAAACTTCTTATCAACCAATACGTAGAACCCAACAAATTCTAACTTATAATAATTTAGCTCTATTGAGCTTATCATATGAGATTAGATAACAATTCGGAAGATGTCTAGCCTTATTTTTTTCTGTTACAGTGCCAGTATGCTCCCTAACGGAGTTGAGGAGTTATTATGCGAGAAAAATTTAATAGAGGAGGACTTCAATGTGGAAATGAAGCAAACATCCTTCGTTATTCTTGTACCGAAGTAAGTGCGATTTTATTTCGTTGTTAAATTAGCGAGGTTCCACTGTATCTTCTATTGAAATGAGTAGTTTATTTCTTTATTAAATTGTTAATTATATGTTGTTCTTCCACCAATTATTTCGTTGTTAAATTAGCAACGTTTCACTGTATTTCTGAAAATCTTCTGTTAAAATAGAGAGGTTTCACTGAATTTTAAAAATGACGAAATATCGTCCACAATATGAATAATTCCAATTGATGTGGATGACTTAGAAATGGAACCTTGACAAGATACAATTCAATTGATTTTCTAATTAATTGATTTATTCATTAATTGATTTCCGTTTTTTTTCTGCTTTTGTTTTAAATGATGATCGATAAATCCTGCACACAAACACACAGATAGAACAATAATAGAGCTTCTCTAAATTATTCAGACGAGCCAGCAATAAGTAATAGTAATAGTTAGTAGTGGTAGTAGTTGAGTTGAACGCGATAATAGTGAAATTGTTATAATTTACAATTGTAGAATTGAAATGTCCTTGTTGTGATTATCAATTGTTGTGTTATTTTTCGTGTTAGATATGGGGGAATTCTTTGTTGATTTTTCGCAATTTTTCGCGACAATGTAGACGATAAATTGTTGACATTTTTGGAACATAATGGATGTTCGGTAAGTCATTTATTTCAATTGGTGATAAAATTGTAAATAGTCATTATTGTTAGCGGTATAATTGAGAAATTATTTACAATTTAAAATTATTTCCTTCGTTTTGTGTCGGTCTAATTTTAAAGGAATTAAAGATAACAAGATTACCGGGTCGTCCATTCAAGTCCTATTCGTACGAGGAAATTTAGCAAAAGTTGAGCCCCATTGCTCATCGGGACAGTTGGTCATTTTTGGATTTTTTGGGGTTTTCCAGTGCATTCTAGGAAAAAACGCAAAATTTTTCCAAAAATTGAAGAAAATCATTGTTGTTAACTTCCTCGAATCATTCTGAGTCACTCCGAATGAGTTACGGGGCCAAAAGTTTGCTGAAATCTCTATTGATTCTCCAACAAATCTTTGAAAATTTTTCGAATCACTTTTAAAATAGTCTTAAGTAGTCCATTTAGTTTATTGAATGTAAGCTCTAAAGTTCCTTTAAGGGTTAAATTTCATACAATTATTAGTAATAATTATGAAAGAGTAAAGTCTAAATTGGGGAAAATGCTTCAAATAATCATAGAGTTGCTCTTTTGCCACTTTTCGCTTATTAGAGTTACTCAATTTTGCTTATCATGGGCATCATTTCAATACTGCCAGCCAATAGAAGGGAATTTTTGCTACTTTTTGGGCACTTTTGATAAGCTTAAACTGCTTCTTGGATAACAAATTTTTCATTATGCATGTCTCCTTTCTATTTTTCTTTAAGATTATTTACAAATCTGAAATTATTGTTTTTAATTCTCCGAATTAGTGCAAAAGCATTCTCAATAAACTCCTCTTTGTGTTGCTATAGTTAAATTTTGGATTCTTTCGTAAGAATTAAGCTTAGAACTCCTTTTATTTTGGCCAAAATTCGACGTTTGAACCTTTGGAAACTTTAAAAACGTGTCCAATGTCTAATTTTTATTAGTTTTTAACATATTTTTTCTAGTTTTCAGTATTTCTTAGATATTCATGAAGAAATTTTGATTTTTCTTCTTTCAATTTGTTTTTGTTTGGTATTTGGCGCTTGAAATATGCCAAATCGGATCTTATTGGCTTTGTTGATTTTTGATATTTCTAATTTTTGATTTCTAATAGAAATTTATTCTATTCGTTCTCCTCTCATCTAGGTTCTCTTTTACGAGAATTTAGCCAAGAAATCTTCTATTTTGACAAAAACTGAATCTTTGAGCCTTTGAACACGCTTAAAACCTGTCCATTTTATAACTACTGGACTTTTTCTATTTCCAGTATTTCTTGGACATTCATAAAGAAATTCTTGTTTTTATTTTTATTTTGAATGCCATTTTTCAATTCCTCTTTGTGCAATATATGTCACTTTGAATATACCAAAATTTCTATCTTCCAAATCTGATTTCTGTTATTAGAGCAAAATTAACAACTTAATCTGTTCCACTTCCTTTCATCTAATTTAAGCTTTTTGCTTTCAAACTTCTTTAAGCATAGTTTTTCTGTTTTCAGCCGCCTTCGTGTAGCTGTAACGGTCCTCACGCAGGTCTTCACACCGGCAGTATTACGAATCTACTACATTTATTTAAAAAATCAACAACTAGTCGTTGATAATTTACGATTCCACATATTCCCAACAATAATTGCATTCTTAGCCAACAGTATTTCACGTTCCTTAGCCTCTGTACAAAAGTGCATAATATCCCAAGCTTCAATCCAAGAGAATGATGATAATATCATTGATGCATCATCATCAACAACATCATCATCATTGGAACAATCAGTTGATTGTCAAGTGTTGTATACACCTGAAAGTGAAGATAAACATCAAGCTGATATTATTTTCATTCATGGTCTACATGGCGGTATTGATCGTACATGGAAACAAGGTCAATGGCGACACGAACATCATCATTTAAAATATCAAACACCGATTCATAACAATTCAAGAGGTAATCGATAATTTTATTCATCTTTAATTTTAGACAACAATCATTGAAACGTACAATAATCGAAATTATTTGTAAAAGATAATCAATTGTATGTTCAATAACAGGTGAATATCATTCTACTAATACTACAACTACTAGTGATAATATTGCAAATAGTGATAGAGATGGAGATGATGGCAATTTTGAGAATTATTCGAATTGTTGGCCACAAGATTGGTTACTGAAAGATTGTCCGGGTTGTCGGGTTATAGCTTTAAATTATACAACGGATGTATTGTGGTGTCCTATTTGGAAGAAGAAGCGAAATCGGTAGGTTATTTTCAATTTTAAGAGATTTTTTATTCTTCATTTGGAATGCCTTCCTTCACTGCTTCATTTAGAGTTTTGCTTAAGGGCGAGCNATTGAGCCTTTGGAAAGACTCAGAACTTCTCTGATTTCAATCGCTTATCACTTTTAAACATTTCTTTCTGCTATTTCGCTTATCAGAAAACCTTACAAATTCCATCTTAATGTTAATGCTTAGATAATAGAGGGGCATTTTGGTACTTTGTGGATAATCATGAGGAAATTTTTTATTTTGAACGACTTCTTTGGTTTCTTATTTGCGTAATATTTCTTTAATTATGAGGTTTGATCAATCAATTTTTGGCTAATTTTATTAAGTTAAAGTCTTTCTTGGATGTCCATGAAGAAATTTTTGATGTTTCCTTTCAATTCTGTTTTTTTCAATAACTGGCGCTTGGAATATGCCAAAATTTTTCTCATTTCAAAACTTATTGCCTGTAATTCTTAATATTAGTGCATCGCTTCAAAAATAGACCGTTAACGTATAAAATACCCACGCTCAATTTTGGCACGTCATCAATTTCAGAATCTATTAAAAAATTAATTGTTAAGTCACTTTCAACAAGTTCAATTTGTCTCAATATTGCAGCTACTAAGCCCAAATTAAGCCTAAAATGCAAAATTAAATGACTAATCTATAAATAAATTCAAATTTTTGGTAGTAATAGTTCTTTTTTAGTACAAATATGGTGCAGCGAAGCGACGAGATGATCGAAGAACTGTGCCGACTGCACGTTGGGGACAAACCGATAATTTGGGTCGGCCACTCTAAGGGCGGTCTCTTCATCAAACAAATCATCCTTAACGGTACCCACCACTCGATTAAATAATCTTTTTAATCTAAAATTAATAAATTTCTAGCCTGGGAGAGACGCGAAAGCAGCCCGGAAATTTACAAAATCTTCAATCAATCACGCGCCATCATGTTCTACAGTGTACCACATAAAGGCTCATCGTTGGCCGATTTCACTTTGCCATTTCTACGGCGTAGCGTCGAACTAATCGAAATTCAACGCAGTACGAATGGACACTAAAAAATTCGAGAACTGTCTAAATTTTTCACAATTTCAGACTGTGATTTTCTGCGCGATCTGCATCAAAGATTCCTGAAACTCTGTCATGACGGTCATTTCAACGGCGACATTTTCAGTTTCATTGAAACTTCATTTACGTTAATGTCGTTCGTTTATTTGAAAATTGTCGCCTACGATTCGGCCGGTAAATGTTCAACGATTTTGTCGATTTGTTTATAATTTTTGCGTTTTTTTATAGATCCCGGTATCGGTATAACGTGTGGTGTTCCTTTAGACCATCGAGAAATTTGTAAACCTGCAGGCAGGGATTGTTTCTTATATTTAGAATTGGTTAAAATGATTAAAAAACACATCAATAATAATGAAAATTGACGAAAAATGCGTATTTTAATAGAATTTTTAATATTTTAGACAATTAGCAATGGATATTTCAGTATTTATTACTTATGACGATATTTTCACAGTTGGCTATGCCTTTTGACCTAGTCTCGTAGCTTAAAAATACACGAACAAATGTTGAATTTAGTGAAGTACGGATGAACCAATCTAGGACACGACGTACGCATATCATGCCCAACTGCAAGCTGAAATAGCGTGATACTTGTAAAAATTAGGCAATTTGTTATATCAAATAAAGTTTATATTTTCTTCTATTTCTTAATTATTCTGCACATTAACCCTTTAATTCTGGTCTATTACTCAAATGTAGGCTGTGTAGCTTTATTAGTACATTAACAGCTGTCAAATTGGTAGAGTATGAATCAATCTACGACACTACGTTGGCATATCATGCCTATTTTGGGGTAAATCGAATACACCTGATATTTGTAAAGCTAATATCATTTCCTCTAATACAGTTGATTTTTTTTAATTCCCCAACCAGAGGGTAGGGAAGTTATTTTTTTGATAATTTTCCTTATTCATATCGATATCTGTAAGAAAATCTCTGTATTTCCCACAAATTTTCCAATGGATTCAATTCGTGGTGATATTCTGGCAATTTAAGCACATCGTAGCCGAATTTTTGCACCAATTCTTCGGATTTATACGTCGGATTTTGCATTTTCAAACCCTTAATCAAAATACTCATCCAAGTTGGTCATACCATCGCAACAGGGAGTATTTCTAGTTTGTAACCATTCCAACATATCGGCTCCAACGAATTCTAAGCGTTCTTAGGCCAAAATAACCCGATAAGTTTGATTATCGATAATTAAAATACATTTCGGCACCAATTTCTCAATCAACGATACTATAATTCGATTTCAACATATCTGGGGAGCATTAATAAACAATTCGGTTATAAACCCATTTCACCACCGGCTTGAATTACAAATAAATCTTGATTATTTGGTAGTTCATCGACAATTGGTGAACTGGTGGTTTGCACCTAAACTAATGTAACACGTATTGCTGATGTATAAAATTAGGCGTATAATATTGGCACAAATAATCTCGGTTTCAAGAATCGCAGCCTTGTCTAAAACTAGCGTTTTTTGACCAACTTCCTAATGAGCTACGAGGTTCAAATTTTGATAAAATAATCTCCAAGGAACCTCTTATAAATCCTTGTAATTTTCAAATGGTTCGTCAAATAATACGTGATTCTTTAGAGATAGCTACATTTAATTGAAACACGCGGTATGTTCGTATGTTACTAAATTAGCATCATTTTATAGAATATGATGCCAATTAAAACCCTATTAATCTACTTTGGGACTTGATTCTTAGTTAATCATTCTGTGTTTTACAATACCATAATTTTTGCGATTATTTTTTATATAATTTTTCCTATTTTGCGTTGGAAATAAAACCATTTCCAGACTAAAAGTAGTGAAGCAATGGAAATTTCCCAACTACTTTGAGTGTGGAAAATCTGGGATAATTTATTTTTTTGAAGTTGGTAACACTGTCGACTATCTCAAATGTTATTCTTTGACAGAAATGCAGACCGTGGTGTGAATATTATATGGTGGAACAACGCGTAATATTTTCCATCTCTCTTGCACAATTTGACGTCAGGTTGGTCATGTCAACATAACTTATAGAAAACTGCTTGTATGGTTTCTTTTTTAAGGAAAAGCGATAGAGCGCGGAGCGATAAAAACGACATGCGATAGAAGCGATTAAAGCGATAAAATAGACACGCGATAAAAGCAACAGGCGATAGAAGTGACAAGCTATGGAAGCGACAAGCGATGTAAATGATAAAAGCGATGGGGGCGTTAGAGGCGACAAGCGATAGAAGCGACAAGCGATGGGAGCGATAGAAGCGACAAGCGATGACAACGATATAAGCGACAAGCGATGAAAACGATAAAAACGAAAAGCGATGGAAGCGATAGAAGTGACAAGCGATGGGAGCGATATAAGCGACAAGTGACGGGAACGATAGAACCGACAGGCGATAGAAGCGACAAGCGATGGGAGCGATGAAAACGACAAGCGATAAAAGCGACAAGTGATGGAAGCGATAGAAGCGACAAGCGAAAGAGGCGACAAACGATAGAATGAGGGGTTAATCAATGCTGTAAAATAAAAACTGCGCCCAAATTCTTATATCTCCTCTCAGACATTTTCTTAATTTTCCGGAAAACTATCCGTGGAATCGGAAAAATTTGTTAAAGATTTGAAAAGAACTTTCTATTTGCTATCTAACAGTACAAG
>JACDRQ010001264.1:0-10420 GCA_013841215.1 Hycleus cichorii
GGAAATATCGATGATTGAAAACTTTTCAACGAATCGAAGATTTACGCCATCCAATTTTCCGGAAAACTAACAGATCCATTTGAGGAGTTCTTGAAGTTTTGGCAACCTCTAGTTTGCTAGAAATTGCAAGAAATCCTCTAATTTCCGTTTAAGAAGGTGCGGAAGCAGAAGCAGAAACAGAGATTAGGGTGACAATCAAATTAACGATTCGACTGCTATTGAAAATATTATCAACTGTTCCAACTACCCTTTAATTACGGCCTATGAAAATCAACAACAGCCTAATTTAGAGAAATGTTGTTAATTGATTGAGAAAGGCAATATAGTCACATGAGAGTCTGTTGATATATTGAACAGTGAAATGCAATTGGTTGAGTTGCTGATGACATTGACAAAATTAATAGCATGACTTTACCATAAAGCTTTAGATTGAAACTTCATTATCCGATCATGTCAACGTATATACCATCAACTGGAAATATATTAAACATGGTACAGTAGACGTATTGCCTTTTTTCCACCGCCACCACCACCAACCCCAAACTCCTGGTCTTTTAATACCATAGTTATTGAATTTTTTCCCTCCTCTCGAGATATTAAATTTTATAAACGACATTTATACGGCGCAAAGGGCGGGGGTTAATTGATTCGATTCCATCGAGAAAACTTGTAACTATACAAAATATTATTAGTTGAGTCGCATCGAAGTGTTGGGCGATCGATGGCGGACGCATTTATCAATCGGCATGAAACCGATTTTTTCCAGAGCCAAATCGTCCAGAACAATGCGATTAAAATCGTTCGATTGGCCACAATTTTACTCTGTTTAGTCGATTAATAAGCGGATTTGTACTTTAAATCGACTTTGATTCCAACAGTAGATTGAAAGTTTATTTTGGGGGTGTTACAGGTGCTTTAGTGGGAACAGAAGCATCATTGTTCGTCAATTTTTGGGAAACCGAAACAGAGTCGGTAATTCCAATTAATTTTAATAAAATTCAATTCAAGAAGCGTTTATTCTGATTGTAGCGTGCATTTCACCAACAAGCTAAGCATATTCTTGATTTACAAGTTTGTATGGAGACTGGTGAATGTAACCGAAACAATACAACTCTAGTTGGAAGTGTTTTTCCAGAGACTGACGACGAAATTATTTTATTATAAAGCACCTAGGACTTTGTTGTAAGAAACGAGCTATAGGAAAACATCTCAAATGCTGGACGGGAGTGTTTACTTTTCATTCTGTTGAGCACCATTGTTATGTTGTATATAAATCAATAAACTCAACGTTTAATCTTTTTTAAAGGTAGAGAAAACGTTGAAAGTCCAAATTAAAGCTTCGAATTGAAATTAATGTACATGTAAATACGTAAAAGTTGGAGTTTGTTCGAGTTTCTTTGAGAACAAGTCGAAAACAACTCGACGATTTGAGTTGCGTCAAAAGCAAAAGTTTTAAAAATTCGTTGGTTTTCCTCCTTTCAAAAATATCTGCCGGTATAATTGGCCTGACCACTCAATTTTAGTTTGGTAATTGTCCTCACCACCGGCACTTTACAGTTCACTAACAAGATAAAATCTAACAGACAGTCTAAGGGAGTTGAGACGGCGAGAGGAGTTGTAATTCGATTAGGTACCCAGTTATGTGTCTGTTTATATAAAGTGAAATAGTAGAATGTCGAAGGGTGGTTAATTTCGAAGAAGAAATCGAGGGGTTGGTTGGCGATAGGTATCATCACTGTTTCGCTATTACCATCAACAATTTTCGTTGTAATACTGGTTGAAAGTAGAAGTAGAAGTAGTCTTAGTAGTAGTAGCGGCACTCAACGCCCGTTGATATTAAGTTAATGTACATTAAATTAGATATTGAACAAACAGTGAAACGTAAACCGAGCTTCCGGCTTAATAGTTTCTTCTTCGCATGCACAAACACACGTCTACATATATATATATATATATATCTCTTTATCTTTGTTTTGTCAACAATTCCGATAATGTCTCTAACAAACTTGTCAAATTACTTACTTGGATATCTCTTGTTCCCTTCTGCAAGTCTACAAAAGAACGACAACTTTAATGTCTGTTGATAGATTTGTATTATTTCAACAAATCTACCCTCATCTCTGCTGGAAGCATGTTACACAACTTATCGACAAACACAAACAGAACGACACGGGGTACGCATCGTTGGCCAGTTAAGCTGAAGAGATTCNCGCACGAATATCAAATTATACACAAATTCTAATCCTTCTCAATCAAAACTAGAAGTCCATGTAAAGTTATTAGGAACAGAACTTTTTCTCAAAAACTAGCAAGCTTTCAGGAGAATTTCTGTAAAAAAAAAAAAACGTTGAAAATCGCTAATATTGGCTAAATTATTTAGGGAAATAGGCTGTAACTTAAATTCAATCGGAATTGGCTAAAATAAAAGGCGTTTAGATGCTCTTTAAAGTGCTCTTCCTAATGCCGTCTGATTCATTGCAATTTGTTATCAAACAAGCGAGAAATCGATTATTAAACCTGGTAAAGATTGAATGCGGATCTTCCAGTTTCTGTCTATTATTTTGAAAATTAACACACCTCTTGGAGGATTTCTTACAGATTTCAGAACCTCTTTCAATTTGCTGTACACTGTGAGAAAATCATTGGGGAATCGCCAATATTTGCTAAATTATCCATGAAAATGGGATTTTTTTCTGAAAAAAAACGTGCTCCAATATAGTCCTCTGTAACTCAGAATTCAATTGGCATTTTCCAAAATAAAAATACTTTCGGATACTCTTTGAAATGCTCTTTCTAATGTTGCCCGATTCATTGCAATATTTTATCAAACAAGGGAGAAATCGATTGTTGAAAACTGGCTTTCAGACTCTGCTTCGAAACCAAAATTTAATGTGGATCCTCCAGTGCCTGTCTATTGCTCTGAAAATTAACACACCCCTTGGAGGATTTCTTACAGATTTTAGGAGCTCTTTCAGTTTGCTATACTGTGTAATAAAATCATTGGAAAATCGCCAATATTTGCTTAATTATTCATGAAAATAGATTTTTTTTTGAAAAAAACGTGCTCCAATGTAGTCCTCTGTAACTCAGAATTCAATCGGCATTTTCCAAAATAAAAATGGTTTTTAATACTCTTTGAAATGCTCTTTCTAAAGTTGCCCGATTCATTGCAATGTATTATCAAACAAGGGAGAAATCGATTATTGAAAACTGGCTTTCAGACTCTGCTTCAGAGACAAAGATTTAATGTAGATCCTCCAGTTCTTGTCTATTATTCTGAAAATTAACACACCTCTTGGAGGATTTCTTACAAATTTGAGAAGCTCTTTCAGTTTGCTATATATTTTGAGAAAATCATTGGAAAATCGCCAATATTTGCTTAATTATTCATGAAAACAGATTTTTTTTGAAAAAAAGTGCTCCAAGGTAGTCCTCTGTAACTCAGAATTCAATCGGCATTTTCCAAAATAAAAATACTTTTTGATACTCTTTGAAATGCTCTTTCTGAAGTTTCTCGATTCATTGCAATATATTATCAAACAAGGGAGAAATCGATTATTGAAAACTGGCTTTCAGACTGCTCCGAAACAAAAATTTAATGTGAATCCTCCAGTTCTAAAAATTAACACACCTCTTGGAGGATTTCTTACAGATTTGAGAAGCTCTTTCAGTTTGCTATACATTGTGAGGAAATCATTGAAAAGTCGCCAATATTTGCTTAATTATCTATGAAAATAGATTTTTGTTGAAAAAAACGTGCTCCAAGGTAGTCCTCTATAACTCAGAATTCAATTGGCATTTTCCAAAATAAAAGTACCTCCTGATACTCTTTGAAATACTCTTTCCAATGTTGCCCGATTCATTGCAATATATTATAAAATAAGTGAGAAATCGATTATTGAAAACTGGCATTTCAGACTCTGCTTCTGAGACAAAGATTTAATGTAGATCCTCCAGTTCCTGTCTATTATTCTGAAAAATAACACACCTTTTGGAGGATTTTTCACAAATGTGAGAAGTTTCTTCAGTTTGCTATATATTCTGAGAAAATCATTGGAAAATCGCCAATATTTGCTTAATTATTCATGAAAATAGATTTTTTTTTTTTGAAAAAACGTGCTCCAATGTAGTCCTCTGTAACTCAGAATTCAATCGCCATTTTCCAAAATAAAAATAGTTTTTTATACTCTTTGCAATGCTCTTTCTAATGTTGCCCGATTCATTGCAATATATTTTCAAACAAGGGAGAAATCGATTATTGAAAACTGGCACTTCAGACAAAGATTTAATGTAGATCCTCCAATTCCTGTTTATTATTCTGAAAATTAACACACCTTTTGGAGGATTTCTCACAAATGTGAGAAGCTCTTTCAGTTTTCTATATACTTTGGGAAAATCATCGGAAAATCCCCAATATTTGCTAAATTATTCATGAAAATGGGATTTTTTTGAACAAACGTGCTCCGAGGTTGTTCTCTGTAACTCATCATTCAGTATTTTCCAAATTAAGAACTGCTTAGATACTCCTTCAAATGCTCTTTTTAATGCTTCTAGATTTATCACAAAATCTCACAAAACAAAGGAAATATCGATTATTATTCCTACTGATATCAAAATGTGTGTGGAAATAGAAACAAAGCAGAACTCCCAAATTTTGCGGAATTTCCGCAGTTAAGCAACCAGAAACATCTCTATTTCAAACGAGATACCAGCTAAACCATTAGTTTATGTTTCAACGAAAACAACGTCCGCAAAATCCATAAATCCAATTTTTCTATATCAAGAACAACTCGTAATTCCTCGTAGTCTGGAGATATTCCTCTAACTGGATTAGAAAGAGCCAGTTTGCGTCTTATTGTTATGAATTCTTTACCGTTTTTCGTACACGATGTCGTTTTTTTGTTCCGTCTCAACACCAAAAAAAAAAAAATCGAAGTAGAGATTGTACGATTCCTCTAACATGAATCGAAATCACTCGATTTTATATTGAAGTGAGAAATATCTACGAAAATCGCTCCCAAGTGGCCAACAGTGATCATCGGGCCAAAATAGATACGTCTAGAGTTTTATATGGGGGAGAAGAATCTCAACGTTTTTTTCTTCTCCCTATCGCACCCCCACACACAATAATATTAGAAGACTACCATATATCCGTAGTGTATTTCAAGACGGTTTCTATATCAATATTTATAAAGCATTTGTTGTATAATTTTTTCCAACGAAAAAATCTAGGGTGGTTGATAGGGCGCAAACAAATCAGCATATTAAATTTTTAATAAAATGGGCAAATAACGGAACGCCTCTTTCTTATTGCACGTTATGCTCCTTTATCCTCTTGCTACTCGTTGAACTTATAAATTTAAATTTGATAGAAATGGAAATCAATCTTTATTCAAATTAGTGCACGAATTTGGCCTCGCTACCCCTATTTTTCCACCCCTGTTTTGTTGTCTATCTACTAGAATCGCATAGAAAAATTGTGTCTTTAAGCTATTTTAGATTAAACTTTCACTACGATAGGCAAATAATTGGAACTTTTCAATTCACGACCATTTATTGTTGTAAACAGAGGCGGCTCGTGATTACAACCTAGAATATTCGAATACGAGTATAATTGAACAAAAAAAACCACCCGAATCGGCAATGAATTGGGTGATTTTTGGCAAACATCTCGCATAAAATCGATGAATTGTGGCGATAAGTGGAGCGATAATAGTGGATTGAGTTCGTTGAGACGCCACTGTTATTATTAAAAACTATCGAATTATTAACGCTTGATGGAGCCGGCTCGGGATTGAATTGAACAAAAAGCGGCGGTGGCGACAACATACTTATTACACCACCATCACTAACAACCCTGATGTATTGTTTACGAAACCGGAATTGTCGATTCTAACAAAACATGGAATGATTTAAGGGTAGTACAAGTTTAGTATGAGGAATAACCCTAATATACGTTTCAATTATTCCGGTCGTATGTTTGGTTAGTGTGTTTGTTTAGTCGCTACGACGGCCGAAGTCTCTATGCTCGAATATCTGGGGCAATTTTTACGTGCGACAGCAATTTGCCAGACACGATATTAGCATAGGGGGGAGAATTTCGTTTATTTTTGCCTAGTTTAGTTAGTTTCGGTTAGATCGACGAAAAACGAAGGCTTGGCGGTAAACCAATACTAAGTTGGACTACTTTTACTGCGACTTCTTCCAACCAGTAAGTTGATTGAGGAACGATATCCTGGAATGTGTCTCCTGCTGCCATTATATTGGATCCTGAATCCGGTTATCTATCAGGGATGATTGCCCGTTTTCGTTCGAGCGTAATAGACGGCTGTGAAGACGATCGAGAAACGCCAGGCAGTTAAGGGTGGGTGGTGGTAATGGTTGTGTTGCAATAGTGGTGGTGGTTGTTTGATTTTCTCCTAGAAACTGGCCACTCGACATCGGGGTGTATCTGTTGTAGTGGATGATTGACGGGACGATTAGCTCGACAAAATCAGAAACAAGAACATCTATCAGTGTAACTGGCTGGTATTTCACCCTCAGTTATTCGGGCTAGTTTCTTATCCGCCCTTAGTCTTTAATTGATTACTTTGAATAATTTCGATTTTGTTTCGATTGGAAATTTTCCTGTATTTTGGTTGTTTCATCATAAATCTGTAACGGAAAAGATGATACATTCTAATATCGTTTTATATTGAGAAAGCTCCAAAATAGACAGGGCGAATATTAAATGTCCTGTCATGATCGATGCCATAAGTCTTCGCTCGTTCATCTTTAATACAATTTCGAAAATTTTTATAAATCTCCAATATTTCAACTAAAATAATAAAAAACCTTACAACAATATTGTAACTCCAACTGTATTATTTATGTATAAATCTAATAACCAGTGAAAGCTAAGCTTACCCTTGTTGAAACAATATTATTCATAGCTGCATCAACAGGGATGTTTCAGGTATTAAGATATCACCAATTCAACAGAGAGAAACGAAATGCCAACCCCACACATCTGGTATTCTTCGTTAAACAACCCCGAGAAACTACCCTTCTACTCCTTCAAGAACATCGCCAGTTTGATAAAACTCCAGACTAGCCTTCTATCATCCACTATAACCGAAAAGGTGGGCGAACTTCCGTGGGGGTTGCGAGTTAAATGATACAAGTCACGCGACCACCTTCTCGAATCGACCATCTGGCCACTTCCTGATGGTGATGGCTGCTTGCCAAACGCCCAACTCGGATTGGGGTGGTGAAAACGTGCTTTTTCCTCCTTGCTCAACTACATTATTCGTCTCTCCCTCTTTCTAACATAATTTTTTGTTCGGGTTTTTTTATTTTGTTAGATTTCTCTATGTGTGTGTGTGGATGATGTCCGGCAATTTTCGAAAACGTTCTTTCATCGTCCCGACTCGAATGATGGATGGAGACGTTTAAGGTAATTTAGTTGTTCATCGTTTCTCCAACGAATGAACTATTGAAGTATTTTCTATGAAAATAATGAAATTCGAATTAAATTTATTGGCGATTTTCGAGTGGAAACGTTCGAAATTTCCTTGTATTAATAATAGAATAACTGAGATAGATGCAAATAAAAAGAGATTGGTGTTGATTAACGATTAAGGGTACTCGCCCTCTAAGTCCGTCCCCCATTGTGCTATCGATAGGATATAAATATTCGACTAGCTGATAATATTGTAAATTTCCCAGGGTGGGTTCATATTCAGGCCAGGATGTCGTATTTTATCATCATCTTCGGCTTTAAAAATAAAACGTAAAAAAACACCCGAATGGGAAGTTGAATTCGCAACCCTTTCGGCCATCCGCACAATTCCTGTTTTAGTAGAAGATATTAGTTGGCGGGTCGAAAATAT
The DNA here is from genome assembly GCA_013841215.1 of Hycleus cichorii. Taxonomy (NCBI): domain Eukaryota; kingdom Metazoa; phylum Arthropoda; class Insecta; order Coleoptera; family Meloidae; genus Hycleus; species Hycleus cichorii. The sequence continues at coordinate 7,872 of JACDRQ010001264.1, forward strand.
TAAATAAATCAACACACGTGGTTGAAACGTAAATAATGGCGAAAAGAGAAATACTAAAGAGACTATCATAATAAATCCGGATCTTCGTGTTTTTTTGGGCGATATCTCAGTTTCTTGCATCGTCGCCTTCAAACAGAATACAAAATCGTTGGTGGTTTACTGGGGCAGATTTTCTAAGGGGATGGCTACAGTAATAGAATAAAATCTAGTTATTTTAACAAATCAACAAACTGATAAATCAAAAAAGACTAAAAATTTCAAACAATTAAAGATAAGAGATTTTTTGAAATAAAATCTACCATCTTTTGTTCTTTTCCTTGATTTATGGTATTAAAAATGTTGAATTTCGCGCCAAGAATTAGGTTGGTAGTAAAACTCCCCAAATATTGTCAGTACCGAAATGTCTTACCCCACAATTCCGTATTTGTCGAGTCTTGTTGCAGTATTTTGAAGAATTAAGGGATTATTCTTACAAGTAAGTATTTCTTTATCTATTTTGATAATTTTAGATTAAAAAGCGTTGGTTTATTTGAAGAAATTCTCACTTTTGTTATTTACAACTTCCTGTAGATGTTCTTTGGTAAGTTCAGTTGATTTTCCAAGGGGATGAAGTTAAGCAGTTTTAACAATGAACTAGCAATTCATACTTTGTTACTTTAGTCATCCCCTTAGAAAATCTGCCCCACTATTACAGCGATCCTCCCTTTTTCCTCTGTTCTAAATAGAGAAAGTCTACAGTATAGTGAGTGTAACATCAGCAAAAAAGGCGATATTATAAGTCTAAGGCGATTATTTATGGGAAGGAAGTAGACACGGAAATTTCGATGGGATATTAAATTATCGCAGTTATCACAACAATAACAACAACAACAACAACAACGGACTATAGCAGTTTGGAAAACTGAAACGAAAGAAAATATTGCTATCAAAATCAAGATAGATCGCCGCTGAATTAGAATTTACGACACAAAAACGGACGCAGTTTCCCCACGATGAAACGCCTTAAATATTTCCATTGATAAACTGCAATCTTGCTAACTGGACCGCAATGACCATGGCAAAAGTCAGCTGTAACCGACATAAATAATTAGCGAAATTGCAATTTAATTCAATTCGCAAAAATTGCAACGGTTATGGTGAAAAATTCCGGTGTACATCAACTATTTCGACACTAATTGCGGAATTTTGCTACCGTCGAGGGGTTGGCGAAATGGGGAATGTCACGTAGTACTTTGGCGGTGGATTTTTCGTAAAACAACCCTTTAACAATTTTCAATTACCGTCAATAAAACGTGACGACGTGTGGGCGAGAGAATTTCTACTACAATGATTTTTCGGTAAGGTTGATATGTGTTCAAACCCATCAATATACCCTCAAATGCGATCATTCTGGAATTGGACAAGAAGAGAGGGAGATTTGGAGATATTTAGCTGGTTGTTCGATTTGTTTGTTCCTTGATTAAAACACGATTTTTCATGTTGTCAGTGATGTTAAATCGTTGCCGTGATGGAATTCGTGGAAAGTCATTGGAGATTTGCTATTGTCCGTTAAACAAACAGAAAACCAACGACAATTATTATCAATATATCTTCTTAAAATGACAATCATAATCCATCAATTTTTTTCCCGATGCTTTAAATATGATTAATTAATCAGAACAATTATCAACAATTATAAATATTAACTTGTCATATTTCGTAGACGTTCTAAATCCCGGTAATTTATCATCTACAACAGTACAAGGTGTAACTGAAATAATTTGTATTTCATTTTTGGGGGTTTATCGTTTGTTGTACAACTGTTCAAATGATCGTATCTTTGCGTTATTTTGTATAAAATTGGGTTAGTGGTCACGTAGAGAAAATAAAATTGTCAAGTCATAAAGATAGAGAGATATCGCCGACAAACAAATAAATTACAAAAGATAAGACGATAATTATGGACCAATTTAGAGGGTTATCTTGATATCAATTTCCGGTCGCAAATTTAGCAACCATACAACTTAATTTCCGGCTATTAAAATCGTCTGTAATTCGATTTTTCTCGTAGATTTCCACCAGAAAACTCTCCATACACAAAAATTTTTGTAATAAATGGAGGATTTAATGGTCGGTATGCCGGCACATCCACCATTTCTACACATTGTTTATAAATACCGAAAATTGTTGGAATTATTTTTGTGTAACCTGCCTAAAGCGGCGAAAACAGGTAAAAATATTGCACAAAAATCGGAATTAAAGTATAAATTTGAAATTATTGTTGCGTTAACTTGCTTAAAGCGACCGGGACGTGTTGGAAATTCTGAGTTAGAGATTATCGAAATATTGATTAGAATAAGACAGAAATTTGAAGTCAAATCAGTTGAAAGATTGAGAGAAATCCACCATTTTTACACGTGGATTATAAAATCGACAAATACCGAAAATTGTTCGAATTATTTTCGTGGAAACTTCTATAAAACGATCAAAAAGTAGTGGAAATCCTGCAAATTGAAGATTGTCCGAAAATTGATCGGAATTAAGGCAGAAATTTGAAGGCTTGCCGGTTG
>JACDRQ010001272.1:0-13146 GCA_013841215.1 Hycleus cichorii
GGTCGTTGTAGTCCCAAGGACGAGCGAGTTAGAAATTCATATTTTCGCCGGTCAGAATTGGACGAACTACTCCCTATAGTTTCTATTTCGATGTGGTCTGTGAGCAGTTCTATCTCTATCTTACATCTATTATCTCCCTTTATATTTCTCTCATGTTCCTACCAAAGTGATCAGAAATGTATAAACAGTCGTCTTTACCTGCTTTGTCCGAGGTCTACACAGATGTTCAATCCATTGGTCCTTTTTTTGATTCATTATTTTATGGTATAATACTTGTAATTATTAGCATTATTTTACTTTATTTTAATACTTTAGTCATTCTCTTAAAGAGTTTATCTATACAAGCAAGCTATTGATCATTTTTATTCATCATGATAAGAAAGTCTTGACGGAAAATATGGAAAATTCACTACAATTGAGTTTTTCTCTAGTCACGCCATTGAATTAAAAGTACTAGTGGTTGATTATGCTTCCATTGTTGTTTAAGTGTTTCGCTTGTTCGGTTTCTCTACATGTCGGTAGATATGTAGACATATGACTATCAAATCAACGCCTTCCCCTTTTTAAGCCAATCACAAGTTATGAATCTGCGTTACTCCAGCTGTCGTGTTATTTTACAGGCAAAACTTCTCAAAAATTACGCAAATTTTAATGCTATTTTCGGATAAATGAAAAAGAAAATTAAGATGACAATTGTTGAATTCTCTAGCCTCATCTTTCTAGTTTCTATCTACATATATAATATTCAATTGTACAAAAAGCTACCATGGAAATGTTAACATCCTTTTTTTGTCGAAAAAAATGTTGTTTATCAAAATCTTCAGAAAAACCTGTCGGATATTCTAAATGCTAATTTCTTGTTTCGATAGAAATTAAAATTTCAGAATTAGATATTTCCCAACTCGATATCCTCTGTTATTTTCAAATGAGGGTGGAAATGCTTTTCTTATAGAGTTTTAATGTAATTGAGGACAGACCTGCTTGCTTGGAGCGATACCCTTAAACGTAACCTGTATCCAATCAGGGCCACTTCCAATGAGCGAAGACGAATTTCAGGTGCTACACATAGTAACTTTAATCAATTTGACTGATGATATGCTAATTTATTTTATTAGGTTGAATGTTTGTAGGCCAAGATAAACTATAGGATATATGCAAAACTGTTATCAAGTTAATTTGTATTTCTAAAACAAAAGTGTAATGACTAATCATCGAAATGAATGACATCAGTAATACTCAACTGAAGATAAAGCATCATATAGATTATTACTGTATAATTTTTAGTATTATTTGATGAATACCTACAAATGATAAGACAAATCAATTAAAATATGTATAATAAATATTGTAATTCTTAAATTTGCATTCCAGATAATATCAATATGATGTATATCTAGCCGATTTCAATTGTGGTCGAAAATGTTCATTCAATGCAAACATTTTTTCAAGAAGAAATAACAACAGCCTTAATATAACGGTGCTAATGGATGAGGCAGCGATGTGTATTAAGGCACGTTATAAATAGGTGGCATGCGAGAATGGATTGATGTATCGATGTTTTAGGCTTACATAACCTGAAAATACTTTCAGGCACAATGATGAGATGAATTGATTTCGATTTAAATGCTCAAAATGCAGGGAAAGGCACACCAGTTCTGTTGAAGCTAATGCAGTCGGCCCAACAGATTCTTGGCAATTTCTTACAAATGGAGGCAATGTATTATCCACCACACATTTCACTCTTACCCAAATCTTCAAAATAATCACCCATACCTCTATATCGACCCCAATCTTCTTCAATACAAATCAAATGAAATAAGCAATGCCTTCAACAACGAGAATTTGATGTCGATTTTTTGAGCAAGCGAATGGAATCAAATTGTTGTAATATTGAAGAATCGCAGAAATTCCTTTTAAAAATTCAGATTCTATTAAATCTTGACGAGGATTTGTGATTTTGTAATAATTATTATTAATGTTACTGGCAGATTTGTGTGTGTATGTTTTTTTTTTTGTAAATCATCATAAAGTGATATTTAAATTTAAGTGCTTATATCAGCTTGATAATCTGGATTTGTGAATGGCTAGCTTGTTTTTAGAAATGACAATGAATGAAAGCTTGTTCGTTTTTTTTTGTTTATCTATAGTACTAATTTATAATAATAAGAATTAATATCGTCTGTATCACAACTAGATGACTCAAAAATAATCGGATTCTCAGACAAACCTTATTATTCAATAACCTAATATTAATAGCTAACGTTTCGTGGCGAAATCGTCCACTTCATTAGGGCTGGTAAAATTACATTACAATGCAAAAACTACAACAAATGTAAGCTAAAAATTCATAAATTTGATTACCTTAAATATTAAGATACTTTAATTATCTGTTTATAAAAATCAAAGCAATCAAACATATGAAACAAATCAAAATTAATCATAAAATAATTACATCAAAACAACAAAAACAAAAGAAAACAAAATGGTGGAAAATGGCCTACAAACTTCAATTTCTTCGAGAAATTTCTATAAATTAAACCGTTCAAATAGGAAATCAAATCAAGAAATTAACACGTTTTTTATATTTTTTTATAATTAAAACTTCACTAATCAATCTTTTTCTCAAATTGGGTTCTCTATCAATAATACTAACTTTCTGAAAATTAAACAAATGCCCCTTCTCAAACCTATGATAGGACAGTGCGGTTCTACTCTTGTGAATTATAGACTGACAATCATAACTATATTGTCTAATACGTGTCCTAATATATTGCTTAGTCTGTCCCACATACACCCTGTCACAATGGAACAACGTAAACCTCATTTAAAAATTTATCAAATTCAATTTTATATTTTAATAGAATGAAGAACCTTCTTCCCATCGTCGGTACATTATACGGAACCAAAGTGACTTTAAAGTATTTTAACAAACTTTTAATAAAATAAAAGACATTCCGAACAAAAGGAAATTTATAAAAACGATAAGAACGATTCTCCACAATATTATCAACATTGCTGAAGTTAGGACAAAATATCTTGTTATTAATATATCCCTCTAAGATTCTGTTAGACAGAATCGTAGGATAATTATTTCTGTTCATGATATCTCCTACCAAAGAGTTATATTTTCCCCATGAAATCTAGGATAGTTAAGTGCAATTAGAAAACAACTTTTATTCAAATAAAAGCTTTCCGGCTTGTGTGTGGGCCGTCCACTTACAATTTAAGATGATTGGATTTTTGATTGACTCGATACAAAACTATGTTTGACTCTATATAAATCAAAGAATTTAACATTTTGAAATCCATAGAGCGCACCATTTTCAACCATCTCTGGCGGTGAACCATAGGGAAACCATATAATACGTCAGAATATAAACGAACTCCATGGAACACCATAAAACCAAAAGGACAAATCGAACTGGAGACGACCGACGACCATTCTCCCATTAAGGCGATGTCTTCCCTGTCTATCGGCCCTGTAGAACGCCACTTCCGCGATCCCAGCTGTTGGCCTGCAGTTGGACATCTCCCACCGTACGTTATCCACACCATCAGACCATGGATGCAAAAACTGCGGCACCATTACCAACACCATGAAGAGACGACCATAACCAGTCTTAAACCAGTAAAGGGCCGAGACGCACGAAAATCAACAACAGCACCATTCCATGGCAAAGCGGGCACAGGATGTCAGTAGTGGAGAAGAGGACCATGTGTCGAGCCAAAACCCAGCAACCATTCCAAATGTCGAGTCGAAAGCCAGCTTCGGGGTGGGGGATATGGAGTAGACCTCCCATACCATATTAACGATCGATTATGAAAAACCCACCAGCGATTCAAAAACCAGGGATCTGATGAAGCGAACCAACCATGCCAGCCTCGACAGCTACCACAGCCAGACACACCACACCATACCCGGTAACGCCGAACGAAAATGGGCGCTGACCCATAACCATTCGAATTGCACCCTACTGTCACTTAGCTCACCGCACACACTCCATCCCACCTGGACTCCGACCCATACGGAGCGCAAGCAGAACTTCGTGTGCACGGCTACCCCGACTCTCGCCACGAGGAGGCAGACATATAGGACGACTTTGCCACAGCCAACGCTGACTGCAGCTTCCACTGTAGCCGGCGGTCCGTGCAAGACCGACTACAGCGGCAAGAGAAACAAATTATTAATGACGTTAATTTTATAGCCGATATACTGGTATGAATGAAAAATTAAACCTTTATTCGATACTATTGGTTTTTGGTACCAATCTTATCATCAATCTCTTCTTTTAGTGAACTGAACTGACGGGTAAAACGAATTAACAGTATGGAACACCTCACCAACTTTACATCGATCAATAAATAATAAAGCATCATCGACATAAGGTCTACTGAAGAATACAGGGTGTAATTGAAAAGCGGTAAAATATTGAAACTCCACTATCCCTGAATGGAACAAAGTCCGAAAAAAATGCTTTAGTGAGTCAAAGCGAGAAAAAAAATTGGACAAAAATTGACCAAAATTGCATCGATTGTTTGATGGTCGCTGGTTAAGTGTAATGTTATGGTTGAGCGTTGATAAGAAAGCAGCTNTAGTATTAAATATCTCGGATTTCCATGACATTGGACGATACAAGTTTTGTTGTTTACTGTTTGAACACATCCACACAACACAAGTTTAAAACAATAACATAAGTGAAATAACATAATACACAGCAATAAAGCACAATTTAATAAAAAATACTACTAGCAGGGATTGCTGCACATTCTGATAAATATTAGGCAGTTTCTCAAATTGAATCTGCAGCTTCACGAATTCGGGTCTGTAGATGTTCAACGTTTTCGATTGGCACAAAGTACTCTAAATATTTCATACGGCCCCTCAAAAAAAATCACATGGATTAAGGTCCGGTGAATTCGCCTGCCACAACACAGGTTGATTACGTCCTATCCACCGGCCTTCAAATCTCTGTCTCAATTCTGGCACAATGTGGTGGAGCTCCATTGTGCAAATACCATAAACGGCGNGACGAATGTGCAGAAAGGTCCAAAGTTCCTCATTCAAAAGTTGTAAATAATGCGGACCATTCAATCGATGAGGTAAAAATAAGGACCAACTAAATAATTATCGATTATACCCATCCACATGTTGACTGAAAACAGGTCCTGAAGCCGATGTTCTACAGTTAAGTGTGGATTCTCAAAACACCACATCACAGTATAATCAGAGTTGTGAACCTGTGAAAGATGTGTGTAAAACACCGTAAATTTCTGCATTATTATTATTTATTCCAACTTTCGTAAATCCTCCATCGTCGGTAAACAAAGTATTTTTTACAAAATTTTCGTCGTTGCTATTTTGATCTAGCAACCAACGACAGAATGCAAGCCGATGAGGACTTGTACCTTCTGAGAATGATAGAGGTAAGCACCCTCCTCGTTGTAGGTCCGCCAAACAACGCGTGGTGAGCTATCTAGAGTGTGCATCTGGTCAAAAACCTTGTCCACTTATGGTGGCAGACATTTTGGATATGTCGATACGTTAGTGTCGTTTCAACAGAAACGACACCAACATATCGCCTTCCTTTTCTCAAGCGATGATCGATCAAGGCTTGAGAAAAGGAGGTCCCTATTGAACGACACACTCATAAGTTAGAGAGAGTGGGGACTAACTGTCAAAATTTCCCCATATGAGGACCAAATTGGTCTTATACAAGTATAGGGGATGCGCATTCTATATAACTCATTGGTGGTGAGACACTCCTAACTCTAATGCCAGCCGTCGAGTGCTTGCTGTTGTACCCTCCTCTGCTCGTTCTACGACTTTCTCTTCTACCTCTAACACTCGTGTAGAATGTCTACGACCTCTTTCGATCCCTGGTCCCGAAAATTATCCATAATCGCTTAATTGTTGCACGGTGTTATTTAAAGGTACAACTAGATGGAACAACACGATCCGGAAGTCGCTCACGATACAATTCTTGTCCCCTTAAACTGTTTTGTTCTGCGAAACCATACATAAGCACCATGTCTGTGTATTCAGCAGCTGTAAATTGGGCCATGGTGACACTGCACTTATGTTATACTGAACAAATTATAAACATTACGAAACTAAACAGTAACAAAAGTTAAAACACAAAAATTTCCGAAAGTGATAGTTAAAAAATTACACCACTTCCACAATCCTCCACAAAAAGATAATACACAAAAAATATTCCTAAAAATTGTACAACACATACAAAATACGTACAATACACAAATACGTACAGTCTACACTACCAAGTAAGTGATCTAATAATAATAATGTTGTTGATATCAGCAATTTGCCTAACGCCTTAAATCGGCCGGTATTAATTACTTTTGTGTATAAACACACATAGGTAATTATCGATAAACTTGCTCGATTCCAATGGCTCTAAAAATTTTGATGAAATTTTAAACTCTTATTTTCTCGAAAATAGAACCATATCGACCTTCGACATATTAGAAAAATCGGCTCAATTTTTGGGGCCCTATAGTATATATATCAGGGGACTAATAACCACACGAGGGACGAAAGAAAGCACTTTAGTCCCGAGGTAGATACGACATTTTTTGCACTTTCGGAAATGTTTAAAGCAATAAATTAAAAAAATTAAAGATTTGAAATGATCTATTACCATATTTATTATGGGGTGCTAGGCTAATTTGCCATGGTTAGTGCATCAATAAACAAGATTAATGAAATCGTCATTATAGAAAGGTAAGCAATGGCTGATAATTTCAATTTAAAAAAGTTATTTTGCCTTGAAAATCAAAAAAATTATACGAACAACAGTATAAAATATTCACGACTTGGTGTCACGAGAAAAAAACAGAAGTTAATGAAGATTCTCTGTTAGTATTTTTTAATGGAAAATCAAAATCAAAATTTTTAATAAAATTTGACATTTCTTAGACTATTGTTGTTTTGGAAACATTTATTTTTCATTATATACCTAGGGATATAATGAAGTCCTTTAGTCTCTGTTTTGGGGTACTAAAATCTAACTTTAGTCCCGGAAGTGCAAAAAATATTTTACTGCATTTCGATTACACGCTGTATATCTCGACCATGTCTCCACGTTAACGCATTCATGACCACACTAGCCAAGACAGGAACCGCGGGAGTTCCCGTTGGTGTTCCAAAAATCTGTTGATATTATCTCCCATTCCATCTAAAACAGCTGGTATCAAAACAAAAATTTACAATTTCGATAAACAATTCCCTCTTGACATTTTTTTCTTTATGATGTTGATGACTAGTTCTTGTGGAATTTTCACAGCATTCTTCTTGTATTCAACACAATAAAACCATTATTTTTCAACCTCAACCAAAGTTTATTAGCTCTACTTTGATATTTAGATGTGGGATTCTCCATTAACAATTTATACGTGATAGATCACATTACATCTCCACTTCTCTATGATACTCTTCCCTGTACATAATAACCATGAAGTTGCAGTTATCAGACATCATTACTAAAATATTAGGGTGTACTTTCGAAAATTGCTTTGTTTCTCTCATATAGTTCATCACTGGGTTTAATTCAGACTTAGGCCTCCTTAACTTGACATGAATAGTCCAGTTAATTCTTAACAAATTACGTTGTTCTACATCAATATTTAAATCACTAACACAAAACATGAAACTCTTAATCAATTCAACTACAGGTAATTGTTTCTACTGTAAGCCAAATTTAGGACCCAGTCCCAACATTACTTGGCTTTTTCTGGTATGTCAACATCAGGGTAATTCTTAACTAATGAATCATTAATTTTGATATCCAACAATGCTGTCTTGGGTAAGAATTTTTTACATTTAGTAATAGGGTTGTCTATGTGATAGTTTGATGGGACCTTAAGTTTGACTTGAGCGCATCACAATTATTCTATTATGCTGCTGAGCAAATTTCAAGAATTTTACCTTGATTTTCTGTTTAAAAGTTTTAATTTATGGAAATTTCTAGAAGAAATTGAAATTTGTTCGCTATTTTTCCACCATTTTGTTTACTTTTGCTTTGGTTGTTTAGATGTGATTTATTTTATGATTAATTTTATCTTGTTTCATATATTTGATTGTTTTATAAACTGATAATTGAAGTACTTTAGTTTTTAAGGTAATCAAATTTATCGATTTTTTGCTTGCATTTGTTGTGGTTTTTCGCACTGTAATGTAACTTTTCTAGCTTTAATGAAGTGGACGATCCCGTCACGAAGCGTTGGTTATTAATATTAAGTTGAGTTATTAAATAATGTAGTTTGCCTGAAATTCCGATAATTTTTTAGTAATATTATTTTAGTTTTTAGGATTATACTGTTATCAAACTTTCAGCATAGACTCTCATTTGATCTTGCCAAATAATGTTTTGGTTTTTGAATGACCACAATATGAATCTCTCAAAATCAGTTTCATAATCTAACGACACTAATAAAATGACTGTAAATTAAGCTCATTTAAACGAGATCTGAATATACAACTGTAGTTCGATAATTTTGCATATCCAAAGTGTATAAGTTTTCGTACGTATTTTAACAAATTTGTTTAGTATACAATTGTTTTATTTTAATAGTTTCCGTAAATTAAAAATTTTAGTTTTCATAAGCTGTGTTAAAAATGTCACTTTTAATGCGCTTATAATACCACACATGTGAGAAATGATTTTTTTATTGTCTTGTCTGAGGAACGAGACTTACTCGCCAAATAAAGTCTCACTTTTAGATCCCTTATCACGAATACCTTCTACACTTGCTACTATGAACCAAAATAATATGTTGCGTGATAGAATAACATTTGTTATAGAATAAGATTTATTTCGAAAAGAAATATTAGTAAACTGATAAATTTCTCCTCAATTTACAAACACGCCAAGCTACCTGATTTATAAACATTATATCTTCTTCGTTTAAGGTGTAATTTATACATGTTTGGTGTTTAATAATGTAGTGAAGATGTATAGGGAAGTGGCCTAATTCTCGCGACACCTTTGTTGGTTCATGTGCTAATGTGCAATATAGCACGTCACTTAAAGTTCATTAAAATACTTATTTAAGTCGTTATGGAAACTTACTCTATCAAATAATGTACGTTAATGAGATTCATTTTTCTAAACTTATAAAAAACACATTCTCATACTGGAAACAAGTACACTCTTCAAATGTTTTAAATTTTCAGCTGTAGAAAACTCAAGTTTAAAATATCTCTTTTTTATGTTCTCTTTAATCTAACGCGTTCATGATAAATCATTATATCTCAGGTTATATAGTAAACGTTGAATAATGCAGTGAATATTAAAAAATATTACTGATCTATTTCTGAAAATATCTTTCAGGATATTGATTATCTACTATTTCTCTTTGGTGTAGATTAACAACATTGCTTGTTTCCTTTGATTTCTATAGTGCTAAGAAATAGTGTTTTTGATAATCAAACTGATTTTGTCAAGATAAGTGACATCGTAGATTATATTTTTAGATATTTTTTAGTCTTTCAAAATTTGTCGGTCCGGCACGTTGAATTAACTTTGACAAAACTCTAAAATTGTCGCTTCAATAGCAACATTACATAGAACTACAGTTGACTAAAATCTTATATTTTAAGGAGTAAAACAGATATCGCGATTGTTGTAGACAATGTGGGCCCCTCGCTTGAAGATAATCTGCAACTTTCAAAGAACCTCAGATAACGATCTTTGGTCTGTTGGTCTAGTACTTTGGTCCTAGAGCAACACAAATAGATAAGAGAGACAGAGTATAACCTACCACGCCATTCTTTTATTATACTTTTATCAAACTCACCATCATTTTGAATGTCTTCATCTTGAAAACTTTTCACTATCTCTAATTCCTAGATAAATCAAATGGAATATATCTTTTACTGTTACTATCTGGGTAAGTGATTATTGCATTACACAGGATGGTTTATAAATTCCAGCAACTGTCATTATTTGGTTAAAGCTTTGAAAAATATTATTTGTTGTATTAAACAGGCCTCAATTTATTTACATATTAGTTTGTTGTTATTGCGTATTGAGATAATCTTTATTTTTCTTAAATCACTGTCAACGAATCGCTATTCCACACTCAGCTCCTTCAGGAATAATCACAAAATAATTTGAATCAATAAACATTATTGCAAACATTAACTGTAATATATACCCTCTAATATGATTCTTGACCAAAGTAATTTGATATGCATCAAATCCTATGGGTACAAATTAAATTAAATGCCAACTAATTCTCGGAAAAAATTAACTTTACTGAATTTCTGCAATACACAAGTTAATGGCTTTATTGACGAATTAGAAGTGGTCGCTTGTAGGGATGTGCCATTTTTATCTATGTTTTAAGACAAAGGAATTTGCCTAGGATTCATTTGTTGTTTGTTACTGAATTTTTGTGCAAATGTTTGCAGATTGTCTTTAAGACAAAGGAATCCGTTGGTAACAATAATGATCTGCTATTTGGAGACATATGGTATCCCATATTATAACTTACAGTTTATAAAGATACATTCAAACAACGATAACAATTGACCAATGATACAATCAATTAACATTAATTCAATGCTAATATGCCAAGTAATAACGATAAACCAATAAAATTTGTAATTATTGCAAAAATTATAATTTTTCTTATAGTTAAGCCTCTCCTAACGTGTTCAAACAACCAACTCTTGGCGCATCAGCTTGCCTGCACGAATGTTGAAATTTATTAAATATACAACCCATAATGTCCAATACACACCCAAAAAATCTACCCCTACTAAACAGGGACAGGTCAAAAAACTGCTAGATAAATAGAACGAAAGGGAATGGAGAAGCCAACAGACAGAGAAGAAACAAGTACAAAAAAGGGAATGATTTTCTAAAAATGTGAAAGTATTTTATTATCTACAAGTCCCAGTAGTATTTGTTTGCAGAAATGAGATATTTTGAAAATAAGCTAAACTCTGAATATTTTTAAATATAGGGTAATTACTAAAACAGAATAGAAAATTTTATTTAGTTTGTGTAAAAATGAATTTAATGCAGAATTGTAGAACGATTGTATGAACTATATCATACAAGTACAGAATTCTGTGATTGGCCCGTTTTGTCATCGGGGTGTTTCTATTTCTGTTAAATCTCGGAAAAATTAGGTATTTATAAATGCGAATTTCAAGAAAAGGGAAAACATAATTCAACTTTTGAACCACGATAAAGATAGATCTAACTTTCATAAATCTTTTCATGTGAATTTCATTCTGTTTTCCTGACTTATGTGCAATTTATTTTCAAAATACAAAAGCCATGCATTTACTCTGAAAAACACATTTTTCACAATTTTCGGAAAATGCCGCCGACTAACAAAACATTTCAACCACAACAGAGTTGCACAATGACATTTCGAATCGAATACGATATTTACCATTTCTATAACTCTTACCGTTTTCGAGATATTTACAAAATACAGCTTATGGCATTTCAATGTAATTTTTTGGTTGCTTTTCTTCGGCAGTCACCCTCAATCAAATTCTCTATTTCGTTGCGACTATTACTTTTTGTCTCATTTATTTCTTATATTACATAAATTTTCAATTGAGATTTCTTAAAAATTTTATTTCGAAACGGTAAATAATGAGAATCTAAAGTAGATATACCTGTTTTACAAAAGATGCGCCATTCTCCACATCTGGAAACTATTATAAATTGTCCTATTTTTACGGTAGTAATTTCTGTTTGGAATATTATCGTGGAATAATTTAACTTATCTGTTATATACTGCAGCTAGAATTATATAACATTCTTCGTAATCGATAAATAAGCTGAGTCACAAATTTTATTAGAATTATTCACTAAATAATATTTCTTTATCAATTTACAGATGTGGTTCTGAACTTCACTCCTTTACCACCAAAATTTGCGTTTATAGATGTTAAAATGTATAATTACCATAAATTTTCTATTTATAATAATAATTAACTATTATTCAAATACAAAAATTGATACCTGCAGTTATTCTTTTCAATAATTTGACATAATTCAAAATTTTGTTAATTTGCATTTGTATTTAAAAAAGAAATTGTTTGGTTGTAATATTCGGTGCTATTAGATATGTATGTACATTCTTTAGTATATCTAGCAAAATATTTATAATTTTATACGGTTATTCCAAATTTATGTTTTGAAAGTAATGATCGGGGCTCCAGGAGGTCGAATTCTCTGTTACAAACTTGAAAACTTATATCTCTCTTTCATTTATACTTGTTTTTATCTCTTTCTGAATAATAACTAATTGTAAGCTTAGGATTCTGTAACTACCTTTAGTTCACGCCATGAACGTTCGTGACTTTTGAATCTTACTGTAAATCAATGATAACTATATGGAATATAATTACTTCAGCATGGTCATACTTGATGTTTTGTAATATTTAAAAATTAAATTCAAAAGAAGAAAAATGTAATCCCAACTAAAAAATATCAAATATTGCACATTAATTGAATTAAAGTTAAATGGTAATTGAGTTCATACACGTTGGAGTTTTATCATAATCAGGGATAAAATTTACCTTGTATAATGTATACAAACTATTTTAATAGTAAAATATTAATTGTTTAGATAGACACTTCGACGATAAAAGTAACACAAAAAATTATTACGAATAATTTTTTTAAAATCATTTGTATATGACCAGAGATTGAGATTTTCTTCTTTTAATTTAGAGAAATATTGAATCATCAATACTGACATTTCCAATGCATTAGATTGTTTTTCTTTATTGTTTCATTTGAATGGAATAACTCGACTAACCATTTTGTAGTTGCTTATGTTCTAAAATGTATCCCATTAATTTTTACCTACCCTGGTGTGGATATGTCCGCCACCCCGTGGTCTCATTAGATATTTTTGCACATATAAACACATACATATGTATAGAAATAACCTTGGTCTATTTTTTATAATCTGTATTATTATTTTGATGTCTTAAGAAATTTAAAAAAACATTGATTTGAATTTGTCCATTCACATACATATCGTATTTAAGGGGATACAGCAGCAATCGGAAAACAATGTAACTTTTTTATTTTCCAACGGATTTCAATGTTTCTGTCAGAAATTTTCCAATCGCATTGTTAGTTTTCCGGA
>JACDRQ010001273.1:0-13500 GCA_013841215.1 Hycleus cichorii
TGATCCAGAACATACATATTTATACTACTTATACCGTTAATCGAATTTAAAACCTTGTTCTTGGAATAAGTTTATACCTGGTTTATCCTAGAATTGTAAAAGCGACCCTAAGATACTAAATCTAGATGATATACCACTGAACATTAGACAACTTATGTGGTATCATCATGATGGGGCTACGCCTTATAGAGCAAGGCAGGTGACACAGTGGCTCAATAGTGACTTCCAAAATCGATGGATTGGTAATGGAAGTCCCATAAGGTGGCCCCCCAGGTCTCCAGATCGAAATCCTTGTGTTTGACGAGGTAGCTATAAAGAAGCAAATAGAATGGACTGGACAACGTTTTACTGATTATCTGGATCTAGGTATAAATATTGTTTCTGGCTCATTACCGGAAGCAAAGGAAGCTTTAGTTATTATGCTCGTTGCGTTAAACAGTCATTGGAAATTACCATTCGGCTATTTTTTATAAATTCCTTAACAAGTGAGGAAAAAGCCAATTTAGTTAGTCGCTCTTTAGAACATTTAGCAGATTCACAAGTAATAGTAACATCACTAACTTTCGATGGCACTGCCACAAATTTACATCTCGCAACTGTGTTAGGAGCAAAATTTGATAATCCAAATCGAATAATCTCTTTTTTTATGCATCCGATGCGTCAGCAAAAAATCTATTTTTATCTTGATGCTTGCCACATGATAAAGCTAATAAGAAATTATTTGACCAGTCAGGGCACTTTGGTCGATAAAGATGGTGGTGTTATTTTATAGAGTTTTTTTGAAAAACTCGTAAATTTACAAGACACAGAAAGGCTGCATGCAGCTACCAAAATCTGAAAACGCCATATTGATTGGACAGAAGAAAAAATGAAAGTGAAAATAGCAGCACAAACTTTCAGCAATAGTGTGGCTGATACATTTCTTTTTTTAATTTACGATTTACAACATGACTATTTTGAGAATGTTGATGCTACAGCAAAATTTTGTAAAATTATAAATAATCTCTTTGAAATTTTCAATGTAAGAAACTTCGCTTCAAAAACAAAATACCGTCGCCCATTGAGAACAAAATACTTTGCTGAAATAAGAGAATATTTATACTACTGTAAGGACTATATTTTAAGTTTACAGTTGCAAAATGTTCCGGTTTTAAGGAGCAATCGAAAAACAGGCTTTCTAGGATTTTTAATTAACATCGAAAGTTTAATAAATATGTATAATGATTACGTAGACAACCATACACCCCTCTTGAATTATATTTCATCTTATAAGATGTCACAAGACCATCCAGAAATTTTTTTTAGTGCCACACGTAGTAGAGGCGGTTCAAATAAAAACCCAACGTGTAGGCAGTTTCAACATGCATTCAGAAGGTTACTGCTTCACACCGAAATAAAAAGTGCAGATTCTAGAAATGCTGTCGCTTAAGATTGCACATCTATGTTAAGCGTATCAAGCAAATCATCTTAAAAATGTACTTTTTAAACTACAAATTTTAACTAAGACCTTAGAGTCGGAAGAACTTAATGTTGTTGATGCTATTATGTTTATATCTACGACAGTGAACTCATTAGATGGGATAAACGAAAACACTGAGGGCATGAACAATTTAATTCAAAGTGCAATCGAATTCGCAAGAAAGCTAGACATCGATGTTGAAGAAGATTACAGAAGACCATCGTCGAAGAATAAATCCAAAATGGATACATGAAAATGCTGAATCGCAAGTAAACATGTCACTGCAACAGTTCTATAGACAGCAATTTCATGTTGTTCTTGATACGATGATAGTTCTTTGTCAAGATAACTTAAAAGTATGCATTTCAAAAGTTGAACCACGATAAAATATTTAAAATGCCTTTAAGTAAAAATAATTTTACGATAACAGACGTACAAAATGCGATAAATCTTCTGCCTGAGAAACATCGCTCAACTGATACTGAGGCATATTTTGCAGAACTACAAACTTTAGGTAATATATTGGACAACACAGAATATACTAACTTGAAAGATGCATTCTCTAAAATTCATAGTATGAGATTAGCTCTACCATTAGCCTATAGAATTGCACAATTACTTTTAACAGCTCCTGTAACGGCGGCAACCAATGAAAGAAATTTCATCAATTTGAAGCTAATCAAAACTCATTCGCGTTCAACAATGGGAGACTCATGATTAAATAGTTTAATTGTAATGTCTTGTTCAAAAGATCTTTTGGATAAAATAGACTTTACCAATTTAATTAAAAAATGGTCAGCTTTAAAAAATCGGCGTTTAAAACTAAAAGTATAAAAAAAATTCCGTACTATGTTTTATTATTAGTATTATCTCAAAGTTATTAAAGTATTAGTTATCAGGATATTGATATTTCCTTATGTCTATATGTGTATTATTAATTGTTGTTCTATTAATTAAAATTTGCCAGTCGGCATTTTCNCCCCCCCCCCAAGAATAGAGGACTCGCTACAGCATTGCGCCTCAGTCACCTCATGTTGGTGGAATATGGGAAGCTGCTGCCAAATCCTTCAAATATCATTTTAAACGAGTAGTAGGAAATGAACTTCTGACATATGAACAGTTCAACACCGTTCTAATTGAAATTGAAGCTATTTTGAACTCCAGACCACTGACGCCCTTATCTTCTGATCCTAATGATTTGTTAGCTCTCACACCTTCACATTTTCTCACCGGAGATTGACCGTCCACTATCCCCAAACTGCCTCTCCTTGAAAAACCTTCGAATCGTTTATCTTTGTGGCGTCATATTCAAAAACTGAAGCAAGATTTTTGGAATCGATGGTATAAAGAATATCTGAATGAATTGAACATCCGCCGTAAATGGATTAATGGACAACATGATATCAAGTCTGGTTCCATCGTCATCCTGAGGGACAACAATTTGCCACCGTTGCAATGGCGTTTAGGTCGCGTGTCAGAAGTTGTCAGAGATGGTGATAGCGTAATTCGAACTGCAAGAATTCAAACTATGAATGGCATCATCGATAGAAATGTCAAGAGGCTAGCCTTCTTACCAATTCCGACCTAATTCCAGTTATGATCACTGTGTTCTCACCGGGGGAGTTTGTTGAGTATCAGTCTGCGGTCGTCTTTCAAAATATTGGTCATCTGTCAACATTCAGTATCAGTCTGCGGTCGTCTTCCAAAATATTGGTCGTCTGTCAACGTTCAGTATCAGTCTTCGGATATTGTTCATTTGTCATCGTTCAATATCAGTCTTCGGTCGAGTACACAGTATATACAGGCATGTGCAATTTTTGTAAAATGCCATAGTTGCTGTCTAGCTGTGGCTGCAGTCACATCGCCTTAGCAACCTTCTTGATTATTGGCTTACGCTTCCTGGTTTTTTAGGAAAAAAAAGAACAAAGCGAAAAGGAGAGAAGAAAAGAAGAAAACTAAAGAATTCCAAGTGTAAACGATTGAAGACTTCAAGGAAATAATCAAACGACTAAGTAGAACTTAAATATTAACTACTAATACTGGAGTAATGGGTCGGCGTTCGCGCCGGAAGTGTACGGCCGAGGAATTGGAGAAGGTGGTCGGGATCGGCCACCTCGACTCTGAGAATTCCTCTGTCGACGCAAAAATTAACCGCGCTAAAATAAAACCCACCAACCCAACCGCCAACCGTCTCCCGCACTCTCTACCTGTTCTTCCCAACGCACCTACTCCTCGGTCGCGTCCTCCGGCAAGTCAACCCGTCGCCGAGTCTCCAATGACTCGATCAAACAGGCAGTTCGGTCCATGCTGTCTGCCATAAACCAAGTGCCCACAACCTCAACCCATCAACCCCAGATTCCTACCGTCGAAACGGGAAACCGTTTCTCCCCAATCAGCCCGGAGGTTCCACCCTTGATGGAAATGCAAGTCGACCCCCATGCACACACACAAACCACCAAGAGGAAGGTGATCTTGAGACAATCTTCCCCTCCCTCCAGAATCTCTAAAACAACCCAGTCCCAAGCAACCCCTCAACCACAGCCTAATCCTACTTGGCCACCTAAGACCCTACGTTACAACATTCGTAACATCTCGGTCCGCGAATCCTCCCAAAAATCCCTTTTCCACCTCCTCACCCGCCTCCAGGTGCGTTTCACCTCCCTGAAGGTGAACAACAACCTCACCGCCCTCTTCACCACATCCACACCTGTAGACCCCAAACTATCTACCAGCCTCCAGCACGCTCTTGGTGATCCCCAAGTGTCCCTCATCCTGCTCAACCCTTCTAAGCCCTCCGCCCCACAACCCGCTCCACGATAAAATCCTTCCTTCTCTAGTGTTATGCGAGGCGTACCACGCGACATCTCTCTCGAGGAAGTTGTCGAGTGCTGTGCCGAGCAGAACGTCCGAGTTACCAAGGCGTGGCGGATCATCGCCAGATCCACCAACCAACCCACCACCCTCATCCGCCTCCTCACCGACCATAAGCCGTCCCTTGACCATTTGATGACCAACGGCATCCCCAATTACGGACTTCTCCGTCAATGCGAACCATCCAATCCTCCAGCGCCTCAACCTGCCCAGTGTTCCAACTGTTTCTCAATTGGACACTCTTCCCTCGACTGCCGCCAACCCGAACCCTCTTGCCCCAACTGCGGCGGAAGTCATCGATCCCATCAATGCACCTCCAAATCACCCCTGTGCAAAAATTGCCAAGGCGAACATCCCGCCTGGTCCTCACAGTGTCCCAAAAAACAAGTCCCAATTTCCGACATCGTCAAACCCGCCATCCTTAAACCCGTAGATCCTCCAATCCGATCCAAATCCCCGAGCGAGCTACACAACATCCCCAACTTCATTCGCTTTCTCTCCTATTCCCTCATCAACATATGCCCCGACAAGCGAGACATCATTTCCACCGACCTGCATCGCGCCGTATCGCACTTCTTTGATTCTCAATTTCATCTTTCCTTTTCAGGTAACAACCTCCATGTCAGTGTAGTGTAATGGCTGTAGTGATTGATACGGTTAACGTCAATGGTGTCCGTCGCAAAACCGGGGCAATCAAGAATTTTCTGGCCACTGATCGCGTTCCACAACTTCAACGTGTTCCAGCGGAAAGTCCATCCCGCAAACCATCGCGGAACTGCTCTTCTCATTCACCAACGGTTCAACGCATCTCAAATTGACCTTCCTCCTAAGTTCGACCAAATCGAATATACAGCGGCTGTTGTTAAAATGGGAAGAAGACTGGTTATTTTCGTGTCACTGTATATACCACCGACAGAACGAATCCCAGCTGATCTTCTCCAACACATCTCTTCTCTGCGGAACGTTGTTCTAATGGGTGACCTGAATGCCCGCCACGTCGATTTCGGCGATCACGCCACCAATCCAAACGGTCGTATCCTATCCACTGCGCTTTCTTCACTTCGCCTCTCCAGAATCTACAATGGACAGCCCACGTCTTTCAGACACAACGGTTCGTCTATTGTGGACCACATCATCTTCACCGAAGATCTTGCTACGTCTGCCATTACTCCCGACGATCTGCACCAGTTAATTGGGAAACTGAAAAACAACACCGCCTTAGGTATTGATCAGATTCCCAATAAGGCTATCAAGAATCTATCCGACAACATGATCGAGTCGCTGACCACCGTCTTCACGAGCTGCCTCAGAGCCAGTCATGATTCCGAAGCCAGGAAAAGACCGCCACTTCCCGAAGTCCTATCGTCCCATTACTCTTCTCAGCGGATTAGGGAAGCTGATCGAGAGAGTCATCACGAATCGCCTTCGGCTATACGTAGAATCCATCAACGTATTTCCTCGCCTCCAATTCGGCTTTCGAAGTGGAAGGTCCACCACAGATGCCCTGATGCGTCTCCACTCTGACCGTTCTAGGTCGTCCAACCTGGGGGAATGTACGCTTGCGGTGTTTCTGGGAACAGAACGTGCGTTCGATCGTGTGTGGCACGCCGGGCTTGTCAGAAAGCTCCGTGACCTGCATTTACCCGACTCTCTCGTCCGTCTACTGAATTCCTACGTCTCCGACCGGTTTTCCAGAGTACGAGTAGATTCTGTCTGCTCGGAACCCTACCAGCTTCTTGCCGGCGTTCCGCAAGGATCCGTTTTAGCCCCACTCCTTTATATCATCTACTCATTTGATTTTAACGTTACAGAAACGTCTTCTGCGACGGCTTGCTTCTTCGCCGATGACACCGCCTTCTGGTCATCAGCTATGAGTTCCAAGAAGGCAACCACGGTCGTCCAATCATCGCTCAACCGCTTTGCCAAATGGTCGTCGAAGTGGCGCATTACTCCAAACCCCGACAAGTTTCAGGCCATACTCTTCAGGAATTCGAGTTTCAGCAGATCCCGCAGACTAGGTACCTGCGACGTATCGTTGCAATTTTGGGGAAAACCCATTCGACTTTCGCAGTCGGTTCGGTACCTAGCCGTCGTATACCACCAATACGGCAGCTGGAAGGCCGATCTAGACACGACGTTGGAGAAGGTTAGAAACCGCTCGCTGCTGCTCTCGTGCCTCCGCGGAAAACAGGGTAGATGCGATCCTCATACCCTCGAACATACCTATAAAACCTTTATCCGTCCGATCATCGACTACAGAGCTCCTCTGTACGCAACTCTATCCTCTAACCACCTGTTAGAAGTCAGCGCATGCGAACGGCCCATCGTTCGCAAGATCTTCCGGCTCCACTACCACCATCCTTCATCCAGTACATACAACCTATCATCCATATACAGAGTATTCCACTGACGACTATAAAGTCGTCTAGCTTCAGACCTCGAAGCGTACGGACATGTCTGGCTGGTGTGCGGTGCGGTAGCGTTCGTGCTTTCTCGTGCGTTTGTGCTAGCTTTCGGTGTGTGAGTGTTGTAATACTGTGTTGGTGCTTTGGCATTCGGCATTTGTGGAGCAGCTCATATCGCCAATTTCCAGGCTTTTCTTCGTGATTTCCACATCAATTTGTCCATCTAAATTGGTGAGTTCGTTCCGGTTATTTTTGCTTATAGCCACTAATCTCTTGGTTATACGTGAAGCTTTGTTGCTATCCGTATTCTAGAGGTAGTTTTGCATTTTGTTCAATTCGCCGTCGGAATTGACGAACGATATTTTTGCGTGATTTTTCGTTCTACACACACAAAAGAGTGTTGTAATACCCGTTTTATTTTCAATAAAGCTGTGTGGAGCAGCTCTAGCGTGTCTGAAATCGGTGCTACCTATTTTCCCGGTCACTGACTACGTTTCTAGTGGAATTTTTAACGGCCACGCACTCTACATTCCTCCGTTATTTTCTTGTCCTCGATCTCAACGGCCAATTTTTAAAATTGGTCGTTCTTCCGTATTTCTCCACCTTTGATTATAACAGTTTTACGATCGTAATTCTCCTGTTTATAATCGGTCACGTAGTCACCGATTTTAAACATTCCTTATTGATTTGGTGTTTTCGACTTGTTTACATCTCCCTGGAATTTACGGTCTGCCAGGTAGGCGAATTGTAAATTCCACTTGTTTACATTTTGTTTGGTATTTAGGGTCGGCCTGGTAAGCGGATTAGTCCCTTACAGGTAGCCACATTCTTCTAGGAATTCCAATCTCTCCTTGGAAATTTTATTTCTTTGGAATTTTAATCCCCTAGTCCAGGTAGCATCCCTTTTCGGTATTACGGTCGGGCAGGTAGTAGCATTTTATCGGTAGGAACATTGACGCTTTCTCTTCTGTTTCAATTCGTCTACCTGTTAGCAACCGCATATAAATAGTCGGGGTGTTTACTTCGAACTTGCCATTTGTGTCTTGTCCGTCGGAGTGTTCACATCGGATATTCCGACCAGTCCTCTCGGTGTCCCCAACGCTAACAGGTTAGTTCTTTCACTTACTTAGTTTGCAATGGCGAGCGCGGAGAAATCCGCGCCGTCGGAGAAGCCGGTTCCTTCAGAACCGGCCTCCTCAGGCTTAGATCTCGAAAACCTCGTGCGCGGTATTAAAGACGCTCTTAACGACATCAAGAGCGCGACCTCCTGGGAGCTTAACAACAAAATCTCCTTCACCAGAGGTGACCAACAATCGGTCCGCACCGGTGCGGAAACCGTTTACCAGGGGATTATGGACATGCTCGTTATGATCCATAACATGNGCAGAGCCGTAATGACGAATTGCGACTCGAAGTAGCTGCAGTCAAGCTGCAGCTATCCGAACGAAAACAGGGTGGGGCCGCATCGTCTTGCACATTAAGTAGGGAGGGTGCCGCGAAGCCGTCGGCGTCGGCTGGAGAAGTGGAACGTCGGTCCAAGGCGCAAGCCTGCAAACCGAGCGCGAAGCCTCAAAAGAAGACGGCGACAGTCGATAAAGCGGTCGCTGGGACTAGTGAAGGTGGTCGGACCGTCGGAGCTACCAAGGCCTCGGCTAAGGTGGCGAAAGCGGTGAAGGCCGCTGAAACGATCGCGGCGACGGCCAAAAAGGGATACGCGGCGGTTCTTAAAGGCCCGCCGAAAACCAAGACCACAGCGCGTCACGAGACTGTGGTTAGGATAGAGGGAAAAACCGGCAAAGGAGTCGTCAGAACGCTGAAAAGCGCGCTGGCAACGGAGTCTATTGGTTCTTCTAAAAAACGGTGTGGTTGTTCTCCGTTGCCGAACGGCCGAACAAAAGACGCGATTAGAGACCGCGATAAACGGGAAAACCGATCTGGGGGTGGTAGTCAGGGTGGCGCGGAAACTGCGGCCAACGGTTACGGTCAGGGGTATCGACGCGGGGTCTACGGCGGCGGAACGGGTGAAGGAGATCTTCTCGTCAAATCCGGTGCTTGCTGGTGGCGATAGCTTCTCGCAATTCAGCGAGAAAGTTGCCGTCCTAGCTCGTCACCCTTGTAGAAATAAGGAGCGCGAGAACGTGGTGTTATCTGTGGAGCAAAGCCTCTACAAGAAAATTACCACAACAGGGAAATTTTGCGTAGGGTTAGTTCTCCACAAGGTGGAAGAAGAATACCGAGTCACTCGGTGCTTCAACTGCCACGGATTTGGACATACCAGTAGGACGTACAAGCTTCCTCGGTGTTGCTCTAAATGCGGTGGAGAACACGACCTGAAAGAGTGCACAGCAGACAGGGCATCATGTCCGAACTGAAAAAGGGCGGGAATCAAAGATGTAGCGCACAAGGCCTCCGACGCGAAGTGCGCTATATTTCAGCGACGGTTACGCGAGAAACAGGGTAGGGTAGATTACGGCGTATAATGGAACCGTTCATTATACTTCAACATAATAATGGGAGGGGCCGCGAAGCGGGGGATGCTGTGCACCAAACCGGGGAAATTGATAGGGCGCTGGTTGTCGCGCTGCAAGAACCGTTTTGGCGCCATCCGAATTGGACCGGATGGAGCCGATACGGAGAAGGCAAGGCGGTAACTATGGTTAGGTCGGATGTTCGTTCCATTCTTCTCGCGCAGTTCTCCAATCCAAATCTGGTTGTAGTTCGGATCGAAACGGCTGTTGGTCGCGATTTTATCGTAGCCAATGCGTACGTCGAATCCACGATAGACATCGAGGGCACACTCGGCGTACTGGAGGAGCTACTTAGGGAAACTAGGTGTCCAATGATAGTGGTCGGAGATTTTAACGCAAAATGCGAAGTGTGGGGTGGGGAAGTGACAGACGCTCGAGGGAGCGCTTTCATGGACCTGGTTTGCACGTCGAATCTTGAAGTGGCCAATGACCCCAATNTTCTTTACCTACCTTCGAGACGGTTAACGGCAGGAGTTGGATCGATTTGACCGCAACAAGAGGAGTTTGCATTGATAGCTGGGAAGTTAGGGAGGACGACTATCTCAGCGATCATTGGCTTATCTCTTTTAGAGCTTCTTGGGGCGATTTGCAGGTTCGCGATAACAGCAGGGAGTGGGAGGGCGAAAAGCGCTGTCGAACGTTCGTTGAGTGAACATCGGTTAGAGTGTATTCGCCTAGAATTTCGGTTATAATTTCGGAAATCTAATGTTATTCTGGAGTTGCATGGTGCTGTCTGGAGACAGATTCTGAGCGTGGGTCGGGTCTTCCTGGGTTGGAATTCATTGAGGTGTAGAGATTTTGAGGGATTGCAGCGGTGCTACGCTTGTTTAGCTGTGGGACACTTCCTGCGGGAATGTAAGAGTGAACGGTTGTGTATAAAGTGCGGAAGGGAGGGCCATAAGGTGAGTGACTGTAGAAACAGGGAAGAGTGTGTCAACTGCAGAAAGAAAGGTAAAGATTGCGGCCACTCTGTGTTCTCTAGATTGTGTCCCGAGAATGCTGGAGCGCTGCAGAGGTTGAGAGAGAGAGTGAGTGTTGACTGACACGTTCAGGATTCTACAACTGAACTGTCAGAGGTCGGCTGCGGTTATGAATGAGTTATCTGCGACCATGTGTGAGAGAAGAATAGATGTAGCTTTAATACAAGAACCGTATGTTCGAATGGGGCGTGTGGTTGGAGTGCCGTCTGGAATGAGAGTAGTTGCAGTAGTTGCAGTTGGGGAGTCCCAAAGCTGCGATTGTAGTGAATTCGTCTAGTGTGGATTTGATGGCTGAATGTTCCGTAGTNTAGATGAATGTATATCCTGTGTTTGGTTAAAATGGAACGGTGGTGAGTTCATGCTCTGCTCGCTTTACTGTCCTTTTGGTGAGGAGATTGATCATCCCGTTAGGGTTATGTTGGATATCGTTCGGGCTGCTGGTAGTAGGCCCTTGCTCATTGGAATGGACGCGAATGCTGTGTCACCTTTGTGGCACAGCAAGTGTGAAAGGGTATATGGTGATAGGCAGTCACGTGGTGCAAGATTGGAAGAAGCTTTAATAGCTGCTAATCTATCAGTACTCAATGAATTTTCGGAGTTCTACACTTACAGTGGGCCAACTGGCAAAAGTGATATAGATGTGAGTGTTGTGAACGAACGAATGATGAATGTATATACGTGTGACTGGGTAGTGAGGCCTGACTGGAGTGTTAGTGACCACAATACGATTGAAATAAACGTGACTGCTTTGAACTTGAACGAAAGAAACAGTGAGATTGATAACCGGATCCGGTGGATTTGTAAGGGAGTGCGCTGGGGACTCTACCAGACGGNGTGTTGAGGTTTCAGGCCGAGAGGATACCGATTAGCGACTTCGCGACTTTGGATCCCGGGGACATGGAGGAGCGAGTGGAGAGTTGGATTAAAGAAGCGAATGACCTTTGTATGAAACGGAGAAGTGAGCGTAGGTATGCATGTGAGAAAATCAATTGGTGGAATGAAGAACTGACGCGGTTGAGGACGACGGCACGTAGAAGCAGGCGAGAATGGCAATCTGGTCGCAGACTTGGTTTGGATGAGGACACAATGTGTCAGCTGCGATTGAATATGTGTGCGTCTGCAGCTGTATATAAGAAGAAACTGAGAGAAGTTAAGGAGGAGCACTGGAGAGCCTTTGTTGCAGAGACCGGCAATAATGACCCATGGGGCCAAGTTTATCGACTGTGCAGGAGAAGCTCTGGTTCGCGTTCGTTGACGAACATTAAAACAGATAGCGGCTACACTGCGACGTGGACTGAGGCAATGGAGGCTCTCCTTGCGGTGTTCTTCCCGGAAAGTATGTTGAATGACAGAATGAGAACCACAGTGTGGACAGCAAGAGTGAAAGAGTTCAGCGAGGATGAGATTGGTGCGGCAGTGATGAGAGCGCGATTGAGGAAATCTCCCGGTATGGATGGCATTAATTCCAGAATGGTGCGGAACGTATGGTCGGCAATTCCCGATTATATAAAATGTATGTATGACGGGTGCCTTTCCAGGGGATATTTCCCTAAACAGTGGAAAAGCGCAGAGTTGGTGGTGCTGCCAAAAGCGGGCGACAGAATAATGTCTGATCCCGCATCGTATAGGCCGATTTGCTTGTTGCCATCCCTTGGAAAGGTACTGGAGCGCATGATGGTTGAGAGAATGCTAAGCAAGCTTGAAGGTAAAATGAATGAGAGTCAGTTTGGTTTCACGAGGGGAAAATCAACTGACGATGAGTGGATGAAAGTCTTAGGGTGTATTGAAAATTCTACTAGCAAGTATGTTCTAGGCGTGTTTGTGGATTTTAGGGGTGCCTTTGACAACCTGGAGCGGAAGTGCATAATTGATAGATTGAAAGAGAATGAATGTGAAGAGTTGCTGCCGTGGGAGAGCTACTTCTCTGAACGTGTGGTTCGCGCGATAGGCGGAGTGGATGTGTTGACGGTGAGAACGGCAAGAGGGTGCCCGCAGGGGTCAATAGTTGGTCCTTTTGCGTGGAACCTCGTAATGGACGAGTTGCTTGCAAAGCTCGACGAAGGTGGCTTTCCCGTAGTGGCGTACGCCGACGACCTCTTGATACTTGTGGAAAGTAATAGCCGAAGGGGCTTAGAATCGCTGGCGAGGAGCTCTTTGCGGTATGTAATTGAATGGGGTAACGAGGTAGGGTTGTCTGTGAATAAAAAAAGAGTGTAACAATGCTGCTGAAAGGGTGTATGTCCGCTAGTAGACCTCCATGTGTGAAAGTAGATGAATGGTCGGTAAAATATGTTCGACGGGTAAAGTACCTCGGTATTGAGGTGGGTGAGAGAATAAACGTGGTTCCTCACTTTGCCTCATTGCGAGACAAAGTTGTGGGAGTGGTTGCGTGCGTGAAACGTGTGTTGCGGNGAGAGAGTGGGGACTAACGGGTCGTACGGTACGAATGTGGTATAAGGGGCTCCTCGCAGCTTGTGTCATGTACGGTGCGCCTGTATGGGCACGCTCGATGACAGGAACCGTTAAGAGGTGGGTCGGTAAGTGTGAAAGGGTAGCTTTGTATGCTAGTTTAAGGGTGTGTAGGACGGTATCAACCGACGCAATGAGGGTGATCATGGGAAGTCTCCCATGGCACCTTGAAGCGATGAAACGCGTGCGGTTGTATCATGTACGGAAGGACACAAATGAAAATTTGAGTGCAAGGAAATCAGAGATTGAGGAAGAGTTGTGGAATGAATGGCAGAGCGAGTGGAATGAATCGGACAAAGGTAGAGTTTTACATGGATACATTGGGGACGTCGGATTTGTTGAACGAAATCCATGGTTTTATCCAAGTTTGAGAGCCGGATATTTGCTGACGGGGCATGGAAGCCTTAAGAAATTTCTGCATGGAAAAGGAGTGCGAGTGTGGGTTAGCGGAAGAGGATTGGCTGCATGTGCTGCGCGATTGTAGATTGATGAAAGTTTGAGGAACATGCTCGATCTTAGGATCGAGATGGTAGACGGGGCAGCGAGTGTACGGGGTGTGCTTGAGACAAGGGAGAGGTATGAATGTTTTGAACGGTTTGCGAAGGGTGTGTTTGAGAGAAGAGTGAATGAAATATGAACAAAGCAGGAAACAGGAACCTCCAAAACGCAAGGGGCTACAGCTGCGCAGGCGTCCAGACGTCTTCGCGGTTGGAGCTTTGGGCTTAGCGAACCCACGTACCTGAGCTGGTTCACCAGTACCGAGTGCTGCAGGACTCAACTGGAAGGGG
>JACDRQ010001284.1:0-12636 GCA_013841215.1 Hycleus cichorii
ATTTTCCAATCGGTTGACTAGTTTTCCGAGAAATTTCCAAAAATTGAAGGGCTCGTATTACACGTTTTTTTCGATTTGGTGTCCGAACAGTGCCGATATTTCAATAATCGATAACTTGCTTATTTTCCTAAGCATTGCAATGAATAAAACAGCATTAGAAAGAGCAATTCAAGCAGCATTAATGGAAGTGTTTCTTTTTGGAAAATTTCATTCGAATTTGAATTTCTAGACGAAAATCTAGGAGCATTTTTTGCTTTTTTGCATATTTTTCTGTTTTCGCCAAATATTTTGCCAGTATTATAAATCTACGAATGATTTTTGCAAAGTACATAGAAAATGGAAAGCGCTTTTAAAATTTCCAAGAATTTTCTAATTGGTTAGCTAATTTTCCGGGAAATTGCCAAAAATTGAAGTGCTAACAATTTAATAATTGACAACTCGCTTACTTTCCTAAATATTGCAGTGAATAAAAGATTATTAGAAAGAGCATTTCAAGTAGCATTAGTGAAAGTTTTTCCTCTTAGAAAATNNNNTGTCTCTTGAATTGGAATTTTATAGATCTAGGGGCATGATTTTTTCTGTATTTTTACACATCTTTTGCCGATAATTTAGCCAGCATTATAAATTTACGGATGATTTTTGTAAAGTAAACAGAAAATAGAAAACGCTTCCCAAATCTCCAAGGAATTTTCCAATCCATTTGTTAGTTTTCCGGAAAATTGGCAAAAATTGAGGTGACACTTTTTTCGATTAGGTATCCAAACAATGGCAATATTTATTAATCGATAGCATATTTTCCTAAATATTAGGTATAATGGATAAAACAGCATTAGAAAAATTATTTGAAGAAGCATCACAGAAAGTTTGGGAAATTTAAATAGAATTTGAATTTATACACGAAATTTTAGAATGATTGTTTTCTATATTGCACATAATAGCCGATAATTTAGCCAATATTACAAATTTACCCATGATTTTTGCACAATAATTAAAAAATTGAAAGCGCTTTCCAAATCTCCAAGGAATTTTCCAATCCATTTGTTAGTTTTCCGGGAAATTACCAACAATTGAGGGGCTTCTATTACACAATTTTTTCGATTTAATGTCGAAATAATGCCATGTTTTTGGAGATAAATAAAATGTCATTGGAAAGCTTTTTGTTTTGGAAAATTGCATTTGAAATCCTTCTAATTCCATTTCGATCATTTGAATCTATTAGACAGAGAAACTGTTGACCTAACATTAATTAAATCTCCACCGGGTCCAAAATAATCCAGTACGCCACTGAAACTACACCTATAGTATTAAACAACCAAGCGGCACTCGAATAGTAGGCGTTACAATTAATGATTATTTTTAACTATTATCCACAAACAATTTAGTGAAATTGGTGCGTATTTTGATTGCGAATCGATTCGTGATTTCTTTATTTCGTTAATAATTAAGTTTTTGCACCCTTTGTGCTACGAATTAGTGACAATTTGTGCGATGGATCATTCACAAGTAGCTGTGACGTCACTATGAACGGATCAATACGCCAACTTTTAGAGGACGACCTCCTAAATTCGATGGCGCATGCTCAAATTATTTAAATTATCACATGTGGAATGTAGATGGGAGAGATAACAGGTTCCTATTGTGTATATATTTGTGTTTGTGTGTATGTGTTAATACATACTGTAGATAATTCGTAATAAGTTAGAGAAAGAAATTAACTAAACAATAATGTAGCTTTGTTAATGTATTTATTTCCAAATTGTCTACATTTTGATTTATTAAATATACCAACATTTCCTGTTCTTTGTTTGAACATTAATGTTTTCTTCATATATTAATTATTTCGTATGTTGTAAAACTATATGGTCGGTTGCTTGTTTGATTGGTTAGTTTGGACACGATTTACCTACCCTTAGCCACCATAGTAGAAACGAATCGATTATTTAGACGTGAATAATGAAAAATCAGTAATACACACCCTCTACGATTGGTTCTATTAAACCGATTTTAGAATATCTGAATGTGCTGTTATATTATGTGACAGGCACTTTGAAATATTACATTTAATAGGAAGTTTCTAGTTCTAGTGTTATAAAGAGGCATCCACATACACACATAATACCAAAATAAAATAGTTTCAAACGACACGAATGAAATATAAACAGAATTTCCTGTGTGCGTGCTATTGTAATTAGGCTAAGGTGGAGGATGGGCTTTCATTTTCCAACTATAGGTGAATATTCGTAGTCGTTTCGTTTTAAATTATTACAGAGAACATTCTTAAGACTTTCGCTGCTACTCGTGTTATATTCTCCCCTATAATTGTTCGACGATCTTTAACATTGTTATTACTTCGTGGAAAACATTACACGGAAATTGTGGAGTGAAGAGAAGAAAGGTATAGCAATTAAATTCTTTGCGTATTCATCTAATTTCAAAACTGAAAAATTTACGATTTGGCAATATTTGAAAGGTGATGACACTTGGAAACTACCTTAATTTTCTAATAACCGGACAGATGTTTGTTGAATATGTTAGGAAGCCGTCAGGTGGGATTAATTACACGACGTGTGCGTATAATTTTCGAAAATACATATTTATACAGGATGTTTCACGTAACAACACCCCTATATAAAATCGTTATTATGGCATGCAAAATAACACAAACGATAATCATCGTTGTTGCATTGAATTTTATGATATTTACATTTTCAACTGTCAGATAATATGTATTCAGCCAATTGTACTTTAATGGGACTCATTACGGTACAAATTGTATTGTATGTCAAATTTTCCAGTGTTTGAATTGAAATAATACGTCATGTCTGTATAAAATTTAACGTTGAATTTTCGTAGGTGGATTCTCTTAATCTAACGACTCGTTTAGAGTTTTTAACAAATTAAATTTTTAAGAAATTAATCAAATTTTAACGGAAATCTTCCGGTCAATTTCTCCAAAATTGACGACTTCTAGTTGGGATAATTTTTATTTGTTTCATTTGCAAATAAAGGGGTCCTTAAAGGCTCTAAAATGATGCAAAATTAATTTCTATAACTTGCAACAGAGTTATAAATCGTTTTTCGGTCTTTTTTGGGCAATACAATGAAATTTACAATAGTCAAACGTCATTTTTTTCATAAAAATGTTCGCTTGAAGCTCATTAAAGAGACCAATTAGAGAAGTATTGTATTTTTGTATTTGCAAAGTATCTACTTCAAAATAATCTCTAATTGATAGAAGCTCGTTAGTAGAGGTTTCACTGTATTTTTCACTATTTAAGGGTTGAAAATTCAAAGGCTAATTTATTATTTTTTAAGTTTTATCGTTCATTTAGCAAAAATTTTCACAACGTCCAATGGTAACTCTCGTGTGTAAGTTCTTGTAAATATTTCAGTAGTATTCTAATACAGGGTGTACAGGGTTATAGGCTGTCTTAAAGGCATCGTCTCTGTCTAAAAAACTCATTGCAACTAATCTTTTTTTTGTAGTCCGGTTAATCGATTTAGAATAGAATAGGCTTCTGAGTGATTACTGCGATTTACAGACACTTACTTTGAATGGAATTTTCAGAAAAACTAATAGGAAAATTGAAAATCTACTCTCGCACAAATGTGGAGTTATCTTTCTTCTGTCTAATCGTATAAATTTTATTTCAATTTATTGATTATAGAAAAAGATATATGTGTTGAACCAACTTACCTTTTCCAACACATTTTTCCAGATTTCCAGAAATTTAGTCAGGCAGAAATTTGAAGAATCAAATTTAGAATCGAATAAAACATTAACCATTTTGATATCGACTACCATTTTTGTGTCATGTGTTGGACATAGAGTCGTAGCTTGCTTCGTAATTTACATAATTAAAAACAACCAGTCGAATCAAGCTGCGATGCTACGTATAACTATAAGGTGAAATACCGTTGTACACCCTGTAGTTTTCACATAACTTTATACCAGAACTGTTATTTGCAGTTTTTTTGGTCGAAAAATAACATTTACAGATGAGAAAAGAATACTAGAATACTTTTTTTTTAGTTACAGGTACAATTTTAGTAATACAAGACTTGTAATCGATAAATCAAGACCTTTTACGACACTATATTTCTGTAAATAAGTTCGTCTTCATAATCTGTAATGAATCAATACCATTTCTATCACATATCTGAACCGAAAAAAGTATGTACCGATTCTATCTGATCAAGATTTTATAGCTTTGGGGCACTTTTTTCTAATCACACGATTCTCTTCTAAATATTTACTATTTTTGTTGTACAATATTTTGTTTGTTGTAATGCTGAATTGTACAAATTATTTAAAAATTTATAATTGAAGTCAATACAATCGAACTGATGAAAAACTATACTACCTTATTTAGTATAATAGTGGAAACATTAATATTTAACATGTCTCATTAAAGCAAACAATGTACATTATGGTTCTTCTATAAATCATTAACATTATTGATAAACTTTACTTGTAGACCTTGCCACGTTCTCCCATTTTTTTCTCGTTTCTTATTCGATTCATTAATATCCCAAATTAACACTGCTTTTAATATTGTANNNAATTTTTTCCAAGATCGAGGAGAATAAATACGAAGTAAATCTTCAATTATAGCTAATTATTAGATTGTTTTGTGATTGTTTTGCTATCAGGTCCGGATTGGATAGGGTTAACGGGCCTTCAAGTAGGAAAAAATAATTAAACACCAATTTTGAGCTGAAATCTCGCTTGTTTTTGGAAATATCGCAAAAATTAGAAGATTTATAAAATTCAAGGTGGAATTAAGGATATATTCCGATTA
This sequence comes from Hycleus cichorii, assembly GCA_013841215.1. Classification (NCBI taxonomy): domain Eukaryota; kingdom Metazoa; phylum Arthropoda; class Insecta; order Coleoptera; family Meloidae; genus Hycleus; species Hycleus cichorii. Next base: position 4,803 of record JACDRQ010001284.1, read on the forward strand.
AATTTTGAGCTACCGAGGAAAATTTAGGTGTAATATTTTACTTATCTTTGTATTTTTCCTAATAACTTCACCAATGTTGTTTATTTTCCAATGATTCTGACAGATTTTATAGAAAATAGAAAACACTTCCAAAATCTCCAAGAAATTTTCTAATCGGTTAGCTAGTTTTCCGGGAAATTGCCAAAAATTGAAGACCTTGTATTACACGTTTTTTTCGATTTGGTGCTGATTATTAAAAAGCTTGTTTACTCTCGTAAGCATTGTAATGGTTAAAACAGCATTAGAAAGAGCAGCTCAAGGTGCATTAGAGAAAGTTTTTCCTTTTGGAAAATTTCATTCGAACTTGAATTTATCGATGAAAATCTAGGAGCATGGTTTTTTCTATATTTTTGCATATTTTTCTGTTTTCATTAAATAGGTTGCCAATATTATAAATTTTCGAACGATTTTTGCACAGTAGATAGAAAATGGGAAGTACTTTCCAAATCTCCAAGAAATTTTCGAATCGGTTTGCTAGTTTTCCGGGAAATTGCCAAAAATTGAAGACCTTGTATTACACGTTTTTTTCGATTTGGTGCTGATAATTAAAAAGCTTGTTTACTTTCGTAAGCATTGTAATGAATAAAACAGCATTAGAAAGAGCAGCTCAACGTGCATTAGAGAAAGTTTTTGGTTTTGGAAAATTTCATTCGAATTTGAATTTATAGATAAAAATCTAGGAGCATGATTTTTTCTATATTTTTGCATATTTTTCTGTTTTCATTAAATAGGTTGGCAATATTATAAATTTTCGAATGATTTTTGCACAGTAGATAGAAAATGGGAAGTGCTTTCCAAATCTCTAAGAAATTTCCCAACCGGGTTGTTAGTTTCCCGGGAAATTGCAAAAAATTGAAGGGCTTGCATTACACGTTTTTTTGATTTGGTGCCGAAACAATACCAATATTTAATAATCGATAACTGGTTTATTTTCATAAATATTGTAACGAATAAAACAGCATTAGAAAGAGCGTTTCGGGGAGCACTAGAGAAAGTTTTTGGTTTTGGAAAAATTTTCTTGAATTTGAATTTATAGATGAAAATCTAGGGGCATGATTTTTTGTATTTTTACACATTTTGCTATACTTTAGGCGACAATTTAACCAACATTACAAATTTAAGGATGATTTTTGCACAGTTTATATAAAATTGAAAGCGCTTTCCGAATCTCTAAGAAATTTCCCAATCGGATTGTTAGTTTTCCGGGAAATTTCAAAAAATTGAAGGGCTTGCATTACACGTTTTTTTGATTTGGCGCCGAAACAATACCAATATTTAATAACCGATAACTGGTTTATTTTCACAAATATTGTAACGAGTAAAACAGCATTAGAAAGAGCATTTTAAGGAGCATTAGAGGGAGATTTCGGTTTAGAAAATTTCATTTGAATTTGAATTTATAGACGAAAATGTAGGGGTATCTATAATTTGTACATTTTTCTATATTTTCGCCTATAATTTAGCCAATATTCTAAATTTAACACTGATTTTTGTCCAAGACGTAGAAAATGAAAAGCGCTTTCCAAAAGTCCAAGAAATTTTCCAATCTGCTTACTAGTTTTCCCGGAAATTACTAAAAATCGAAAGGATGTACTGTTTTTTTTTCGATTTAGTGTCTGAAACACTGCCGACACGTAATAATCGATAACTCCCCTATTTCGGAGAATTTTAAGGAGTCCCCGGTTTATTCATTTGGAAAATTGCACCTTAAAAACTTTCTAATGCCGTTTGGGTTAATAAAATTTATTTGGAAAACAAACGAGAAACCGAGCACATCGATGACGATGTAGTGCGGTTTTTTGAATCTGCACTAGGGCCAAAATAGTCCAGTCCGGCACTGATTTCTATAATTATCGTGTTGATTTAATTCATGTTATAATCCGCAACATACGTGCTTACTTATTATGATTACAAATACGTATTTAATGATAATTATTTTAATTGGAAATACTTTTAATTATAGTTAATTTGTTAGGCGTGTATTATTTTTTTCTAATTTAGAACTCGTGTTGTTATTGTAGTTAATCCGGTCCTGGAATTTGAGTGTGAGAGGGCGTTATTTTGTGTGTGTATGTGTGTATGGCGGCGGCCCGGTTCGCGATCATCGTTTTAAAGCCGAACTGTTCATCGACAACAAACCTATCGCGTGCTATCCATGTTACCATCATTTAATTACACAACATCCCCTTTAATCACTTAATAGCTTGTGTGGTTTTTGTCACTTTGTTACCGTTTACTATTTGCATTTACTGTTTTTGATGATGATGACAATGATGATTGTGGTGGTGGTATTGTACCAAAACCAAGGTATTTGCAAATTAAATTTTTACAATTCTAATTACCACACATAAAACACGAAAATTACTAATCGTTTCAACTGTAAAACATGATTCATCTATTATTGTTGATTGGTTGTAATAATGTTTACCATCCGGTGGTGAAACATTTCCACATTTATCCGCCGTTGTTTGATGATTAATTTTCTTCAGATTTTCCTTTTTTTAAATTTCAATATTAAATTTAATGGAAATTGAGTTTGCTGTTTTGATGAAAAATGCCTCTTTAATTTTCTTTTAATTATCAACTAGAATTACCCCCAAAAAACAAACGAATATCGCACAATTTCACTATTTTCATAGATAGAAAAACGTGATAAATCAATTTTTTTGTATAGAAATCCACTTACACAACCAGTAAGTATTCCCAGTGAATTTAATCTTGTTAAGTTGTATTTTTATTGACAAATTATATAACAACAGCGCGGATATTGCGGCAATACCGGCTATTTCACCTCGCAGTCGACTCGTAGATTGCTTCATATTTCATCAAATTTGACATTTATTAATGTGTTCTTCAAGTATCCTATGAGACAATTACCAAATGTCAAATTTAGTAAAATATGAACCAATCTACGACTACATAACCAAAACAAGGCCTTCAAAATATCGCCATTTTTACCGTTTGTTTAGGTCTCATCTTATCTCCCTTTGACGCCATTATTGATTGTAAATAATTTCGAAAGGGATTACGTTGTCGTTGAACTTATCATAAATCCATTGATTACAACGATAAAAAAAAGATAACCCCCTTATGAACAGCTACAATTGAGAATAATCAAACTATAATTAGTTGGCATCTATTTTTGTCTTTGTTTAATCATTGAGAGTATAATCGTATAGAGTGTACTATTTTTTTGATGTTCCGCTCTCTAACAAATGTAGAATAGAACAGAACACTTCCCCTTTAATTCGCGTCGCGACTGTGGCGACCTCGTACGGCAGCCGGTCGGTCTGCTGTCTGGGTCTAGGTCACCCTACCCCACTTCCCCGTGTCGCCCCCACGTCGACACGGAATCTCAAGGTTGAATTTGTTTATACCTGCACTCCCATCATCACTATTATTATTCTTATTCATTTATTATTATTATTGTTATAGTATACCTATTGATAGATTGGTTGAATTTCAATCAATTGTTGGATTTTTAACCTATAGAAGGAGTCTAATTGTTTAAAATTACCGGAAATCGACTATATATAATCATGTGGAATACCGTTATTATATCAATAAAAATATACCGTACTGGCAATTTCAATTGGAAACATAAAAGCCTGCTAGATTCTCAAAAATTTGCTGATAATTTGATTGCGAATTTGGCCATATTTCTATTTCGATTTGTTAAGTCCGCCATATTGTTTCTTGTCAAGTCTTACCAACTGTTAGTGGGAAATCTGTCACCGATCGAACAAAAAACTCAAGATTTGTTTCGGTAGATGGTGCAATTGTGACGAAAATTGGCGTTTCATCAAAAATTTGTAAAAATCCAAATTTTTGTAATCTTACAATTTCCGGTATGCTCGGCAATTGTCGTCCATCAAATCGTTTATCTTCGTGAGCTACAATGCAGCTAATTGGTCCGTTGATTAGTTTTGCAGACGAATAAAGTTTAGTTATGGTACCATGTCGCGTCGCCAATACAGTACAATATTTAGATTGAACATTTTTCGATAACTTTTATCTATGAATCCGTTGTTGTCTAAAAATAGAATATTTACATTTATACAACAATGGGTGGATCCGTTGATTTTGGACCGCATTCCGCATTAGATTTTCTTCTATCTCTTTCTCATGGCCGGTCAGCAGCAATGTCCTGATTTGGTTTGGCCGTCATCTCCATGTAGCAGCAGCAGTAGACGGCCTTGATGTATGAGAATGACAACACCCTTTCGTTTCTCATGATCTCTTGACCTCAACATACGAAAATAACAACAACAATAACAATAAAGAGAAAAAAAAACAAATATAATCTTTAAATATTATCACATACTCTAGTTATTACTCATATTTATTGCACATACGTTTAGGCTTCCTTAATTGTCAAAGAAAAATCTTAGAAATTGTGCCATTAGAGAAGAATAATGTCGTAAAAGTCAAGTTTAGATTTGGAATTTATTATAATCAAATGTGGATGAGTACTTATACAGCCGGGTTTACACTGAAAAAGTCACTAGAAGTAAAAACTGGATCATTTTGGCCCTATTATACAGGGTGGACAATATTATTTAAGCTTTCAGTAGTCTATGACTTTGTGAGCGTAGGTTATTTCAACTCTGTAATCTGCATTACCGACAAGTTATTGAAACAAGAGCATGTCGGTAAGGTAGATTACAAAGTTGGAACAAGAAGCTGACTTACGTTCACTTAGCTTAAATAATGTTGTACACTTTGTATATTTAGTTGTGTAAACCTGCCTATAGAATAGCCAATGGGGCGCTACTCCTAGTTTAACAATAGAGATAATTGAAGTTTATCGTAAATCTAGTGATCTAGTAATCAGTGCTAAAATGACAGATACGCCTACTCATTGAAGAATAGTAGAAAGCGGGAAATTTAAATAAGCTATAATAAAACGGTATATTACCCAAAAAATATCATTAAAACGTAATAAAAATCAATAAAATAAAGTATAGAAATCCATTAAGTATTGTTGGCCATTCATGATTTACGTTGATGAGTATAAATTTATACTCATTTATACTCATCAAAGTATAGAAAGTATTCTAAAATAAAATTCGTTAAAAATAAGAAAGAACATGTGCAGTAATATAAAATTTGAGGTTATATTATTGATCTATAAACAAATGACTATCATTTAGTTCGCCAGTGTTACCAATGAAAGAATACAAATTTTACCCTACACAAAAAGTTACTAGACTTTGGGACTAGAAGGTTGGTAATTAATTCAAAACTGGATTTACTATATCATCCGGAAAAGTGGTGATAAGAATTTATTGAAGATAATTTACAATTTTTATCGGACATATAGTGAAAAAAATATCAAAAATGATAGCATTTATTTAAATAAAACAGCATATTTTAAACAAAAATCACTAAAATAGAAGCGGAATACTTATTTGTGACAATAAATCACTAATTTTTTTAAATATTATGCCAACATGCATGAATACGAATAATATTAACCAAATTTAGAGCTGTAAGGTTAGAATTTTAAATCCTAACAACATTGGGGAGTTTTATTAGCAACCCATTGTTTGATATCAAGTTTTCAATTAATATTCCCTAAATTTCTAACCTTACATTTCTAAACTTGATTAATATCAGACTTACTCTGTATGATCATTGGGTGTTGTTATTGTATTTCGTGAATTCGTGAATTATTTGTTCAAGTAATTTTTATTTTAATTGAAAATATTCGATACGATGATGGAAATTTGAAGTTTTAAGGTTAGAATTTTGGATAAATCTTCAAATATTTGTTTCTAACCAACAAAAAGAGCTATGAGTACCGTTAAATGTACAAACTATCTTTAGGAAGAAATATTAAAAATGATTATATGAAGCTTAGAATTTGAATATTTAAATTATGTACTTTTTGTTAAAATTTCTAACTTTTAATTATCTTCTCCGTACTAGCTGGAATTGTTGATTTTTCAATCACAAAAAATCTAATAAAATTCGCTACAGAATTTTTTCTCTGTTCAATTATCTATCGGGACAGACGATGGTGAATTTAAATTAAATTTATTTTCAACTGAATAATGAAAGATAATTATTAGAAAATACATTGTTTCAGTTATTGAAATTGATAATTTTTAACTCTGAAAATTGAATATTAAAAATTCGAATAATTGTGAATCATCCTCTATGTCGATTGTTATTGCTTTCCGTTATCTAGTCGAATGATAAATTTTCATCATATTTCACGTTATGAAGAATTCGTATTTCAATACTGAAATTGGAAATTACAATTGTAAGAGTATAACACAATAATATTTGAATATACGGTAACAACCACTTTATCTAATGGAACGAATACAATACTTTATAAAATAAAAGTCATTCCAATACATAATCACTTTACGAATATCACCGGAAAAATGATACATGAAAACATTTTCTTCATTGTTCATCATGAATTTATCGATTTTCTACAAATGCCATACCGGTATACTCAATTAGAAGCATAAGAAAGCAGATTCAGTGTTTACGGTTTGAATTGCCAATCCTGTACGTTTCTCCTTTTTAACCACATCGTGCTATACTTGTAAAGATTTCAATTAACGCGAATTTCTATATGTATACATAGATACGCGATATTTGTTCGCGTAAATGGAAGGATTGTAGCAATATTGGATTTTTGAAGGCTATAAGTTGTGTGATACTGTTTTTGTTTAGATTGTTAAATGCGGTTGTGCCATATTTTACACGTTGCAGCCTTGCCTTTCAAAGAATTATTGAAGGATACATGTCGGTATTATTACTTTTTAGATATTTAATTTCAATTAAAACACCTCATTTCCCATAGTTGACTCTTATGTGGGTAAAAATTATTAAACAATAATTATAATAGACCTTGGTTAGTCTTGAAATAGGCAAGAGATAAATCAGAAGAGACTTTAATTTCGTCGTTTTCTTTATTATTGTAACAATACACATTTATAAATAATTCTGTTGTAATAATATACGATAAAATTGCTCATTTTCTATTCCAAATTAAGACGACTGGCTATATATCTCAATAAAATCGAAATTAGAAGTTTTCAGCAATTTAATCGTGCAACATATGCCATAAATCTCACACTATTGTAGTCGAACCAGGTCCGGACTAGACAGGGCAAATAGACGGGGATTTCTGCCAATAGGAGGCCCAATTGACTTCTTATTTATTTTCTAAATGGGGCAAATAATTGAACATCAGTTTTTAATAAGCGGATTTAAAAAGATAATTGGAGTTGGATCTAAGGACTTTTTTCTACCCATAACTTTACCATTGTTGTTTATTTTTCCATGATTCTGGCAGATTTTATAGAAAAGGGAAAGCGCTTTCCAAATATGCAAGAAATTTTCCAATCGGTTTGCTAGTTTTCCAAAAAACTTCCCAAAATTGAAGGGCCTGTAGATTATTTTGTTTCGATTTGGTGACGAAGCAATGCCAATATTTAATAATCGATAACTTGCTCATTTTCGTTAATATTGCAATAAATAGGACATCATTAGAAAGGGCATTTCGATGAGCATTAGAGAAAGTTTTTCGTTTCGGAAAATCTCACTTAAATTTGAATTTATAGGCGACAATCTGGGAGCATGATTTTCCTCATTTTTTGAACGTTTTTCTATATTTTCGTCAATTTAGCCAATATTATTAAATTTACGAATGCTTTTTGCATTCTATGTAGAAAATGGAAAGAGCTTTTCAAATCTCGAAGAAATTTTCCAATCAACTTGCTAGTTTTCTGGAAAATTGCCAAAAATTGTTTTACATCTTTTTCGAACACTA
>JACDRQ010001307.1:0-10257 GCA_013841215.1 Hycleus cichorii
CATTGTTTAGCACTGACAATGAGTCATATCAAGGTGAACTTGCTTTAATTAACTCAAATTAATTAACAGACTGACATTAATTGGGGAAAAATTTGAATACAATCTGATAAATTCGTTTATCTCCCTCTATATATTTCTATTATGATTAACGGCAAGCAAAGTTAAATTGGGTTGTTTCACCAAAATAAACGCGCATTTAAATTTGTCGTTTAAATTGATAACGATCTTGTTGTTAATTTGTTTTGTTTGCTTATTTGTCAAAAATTCGTCGTTATTTGTTGAATTTCGACAATTTCGTATAAAAATATGCATATTTGTGTAGTTCGTTGTTGTCTGAAGAACATAAATCGAAAAGTCTGTTGTAAGTTTGAAAGGGAATTCGAGTTGAATATTTAGAGAAAACTCGAGTAAAAATCGGTATCCGGACATCGTTTTCAAATTGAGGAAAACTCGTATTTGTGCATGTTTAAAATTTACATTTATGTCGACATAAATGTATAGAATTGGAGAATGTTTGTTTGTGATAGTTGAAATTCTAGTTTAGGTACAAGTTGAACACTACTCTAGACTACAAGATTCAAGTCTATTCCGATTTCTTTCACATTGATTTCTCTATTTATAGTCCACTAAGATTGATTCCAGATCAATATTTAAATAGTGTTAAGAATTAGAGCACGACTTTAGTGTTGAACTGGGCGCCTCCACCAAATTTACACTCATCGAATTCGCTATAATATGCTAATCCGTCGATTTACACTGGAAGCTTTTTAAAGAGAATCGTGTAAACCGAAAACGTAGCCCAAATACATCCGCATAAGTGACGAATGTTGTTGTAAGTTCTCGAAAGAAGCTTATTCTACACGTACTTTTCGAATTTTTCGTGCACTACCACTTGTCTCACTCGTTACCCTTTTGAATTGCCATTTTTGACGCATTTTCCGTTGGAACTGTCGTTTGCAAATGGTGAAAATCGTGTAAATCGGGGGATATGTGTATTTCACGATTATCAAAAAAACCTGTTAGAATTTTACCAAATATTTTTCTTTCTAATTTTTCCACAATTTATTTGATTTAAAATCCGGAAAATGCGATTTTCGCCCATGCTAGTGCAAATATTGATGATCCAAGTACAATTTTAGCGTTGAACCAAATTTACACCTAGGGGATCCGTGATAATACGCTAATCCGTCGATTTACACTGTAAGCTTTTTAAAGAGAACTGTGTAAATCGCATGAATGTCGAATGTTGTTGTAAATTCTTGAAACAAGCATGATTTGAAAAAATAATGTTGTTTTTTTCAATTGAACGACCTTATTTTACACGTACTTTTCTAATTTTTCGTGCAATACTGATCCCACTCATTACTCTTTCAAATCACCATTGTTGATGCGTTTTCCGTTTTGAAATGGTGGAAATCGTGTAATTCGGGGGATATGGGTATTTGTCAAATTCGAGTTATCAAGAAAAACAGTAAGAATTTCTACTTTATACTTTTCTACACAATTAATTCCTTAAAATCCGGAAAATTCAAATTTCCCCGATACTGGTGCAAATATTGATGGCGCATCCACCAAAGTTACACTTATCGTATTTTTGATAAGGCGCTGGTTTACACTGGAAACTTTTTAAGAGAGTCGTGTAAATCGAAAACGTAATCCAAATAGATCCACATGAGTGACGAATGTTGTTTCAAGTTCTCCAAATAAACATCATTTGAATAAAGAAGCATTAATGCTTACTTTCTTTTCATTTTTCATACAACAGAAATTTAACAATAATTGTCCCGTTCGTTGCCGTTTTCAATGTTTATATTCATCACTTTTCGTTCCAAAATTGGTAAAATCGTGTAAAATGAAGGATAGGTATGTTTGCCAAAATATTCCAAGAGAATCAACAGAGTCCCTAAAGACGCTGTCCAATTATTGCCTTGTAACTTTTTCCACCCCTATTCGGTTTAAAATGTACGACATTTCCCATCCCTTCCTTTGTTACTGTAAATATTGATTATTAAAGTACAATTTTGATGTTAACCCAGCGCATCCACCAAATTTACACTTACAATTGCTTTAATATACTACTCCTTTGATTTACATTGCAAACTTTTTAAGAGAAGCGTGTAAATTGAAATTCTAACCTAAATTTATTACAAACGTCTTATTTTATATTTCTGAAATAAGCTTGAGTTAAAGAAGGGCTTATACAATACAAGGGCTTATAATACCAATTTTTATCCCATTCTTCTCCGAAGCCATGGTTTTAAAGTGGAGAAAATCGTGTAAAACGAAGGATATGTGTATTTATCTAAATATTCAGAGTACCACGAAAATCTATAAAGATCTAGTCGAATTTTCCAGTCTTATTCAGATTAAAGTGCTTAAAGTTTCCAATTCCCTGCCTTTGTCACTATAAATATTGATTAATCCGGCGCCTCCNCACCAAATTTACACTTATAGGATTTGCCACATCCTTCCATTTAAAATAAGCATAATTTTCAACAAAAATTCAGCGATATTTGATTTGCCCTTTAAAATATTCATTTGTAAAATCGAGAAAATCGTGTAAATCGAGGGATGCGTCTAATTAAGGCAATATTCTACGATTATCAAAGAAAGTCTATGAGAAATTTCGCTAGTGATGTTTCGCTTTGTACTTTTTTCGTATAATAGGCTCCTATTCGCTTTAAATTCCAAATTTTCATCCATTATTACTGTAAATATCGATTATCAAAGTGCGTTTTCAATGTAATTTGACCAATACGACACTAATGGCGAGAATGCTTTTATTAACACGATAATCAAAGAGATTTTGTATCAAATGTAATTCGAATATTGACTAATCAAAATTCTCACATTTCTACTAATTTTGTGTTTATATGAAAAGGAATAAATTTCAAATTACAATAATAATGATANTGATACTAGTGATGATAATAAACAATCCAGTCACTAAAAACCAATTTTAAAGTTAATAAAAGTGGTATTTCGAACATCAACACTAGCTCGCCTACCACAAATATAATCCGATATTTTTGTTAACGAGAAAGTTACGATCGTGTTACTGTATTAAAATTTCAATCTCTATCTGATAATTACGAATTACAAATTTAAAACGTTCACGTAATTTACAAAAATAAATAATCCCAATATAAATAGGAGAAATTGAATTAAACTTGTTGAAATCGTTCGATATTCTAACAAATTTTCAGTCTTTAACTGTATAAAGTTTCAAATTTACGAAGCAATTTGTTCAACATTGAAATACAGAAATTTAAATTGTCTTAAATAGATAAGATGTACTTTAGTTGGGGATTTACTAGCTAGGGTACTTTGAATTTATTTAAACTGATGTTCTATTGAAAAACTTTACAGTTTTATTATCTACACAGACGATCATCGTTGAGTAATGATGACTCTGTCGCAGAATACCACCGAATCAATCGACTTTCGACGTAATCAGAGCTAGAGCCATAGAAACTGCCGCTTATGTGTTAAATCGTCAAGTTCTATCAAATTTAACTATTGAAAACTATAATTTGAACAATTTAGAGGGAGCTTTACAGCTATTGTTACTTTCGAGAGGAATGCTCGAATTTTTGGGTTCGAATTTTGAAGTACTCTCATGATTTTTATCATTAATCAAACTAATTTTACTTTTTTTATCAAATTTTACAAAAACTCTTAAATTTCGATCAATTTTTGAAGAAAACTTGCATATTCAAGGCTAGACCTTTCAGTCTTCGATCTTCATTCCGATTTTAACAAGTTTTGGTCCTAATTTTGCGCAATTTTTTAAAATTTATCTCCTGGATCATTGAAGAGACGGTTTAGAGGCTTGTATCCAGATTTTGGGACATTTTTGTTTCGAAAATCCACAAAGCCATCCTTGGATAAGTTTTTAGCAAGAGTAGCCCATCGGGAAGTTGGTCAAAAATCGCTTTCTTTAGACAATATTACAATTTTCATCAAAATGCAAAAAAATTAACACAGAGAACTTTTCGAGGATCTTCGGTTCATTTTTGGTCGTTTTACGTGTGTAGTTGGTTGGTGATAATCGCGACATTGTTCAAAATAGCGTTTTTTGGTGGACTTTCCGATGAGCTACGAGGTCCGAGGGTTCGTAAAATGTTTTCTAGGAACTTCCCGGCAAATTCCCAAGATATTTCTCAAATCACTTACGAATTAATAAACACGCCGCTTGAGGCAATCATCTCGTAACGTCACAATAAAACCCGTCCCTAGAGGAGAATAATAAAGTATTGATGACTTTGTTGTAGAATAGTACCGGACTAGTCGACTTTTAACATAATTCTATATCTAATCAATACTTTTAATAATTGTATAACTTTATCGTTATTACGTATAGGAGAGATGCCGTTTCGATGTTGTAACTTTGTAAACGTATTAAAGCGATAACGAATGCAATTACAGCGCTAACAAACTGCCGTTTCCCACCTGCCTTATTTCATAGTCAGGCAGCGACTTTTATTTTTCAACGAACACAACGAAGAAAAAAACCGCCCCTATTTCAATCGGTTTGCTTTCGTTCAGGAAACTGTCGAAATTCGACATTGCCAAATCGATAAAACGAATCGAAAAAGTTTCCACACCGTTGTCTTGTCACAACATACTCTCAACGATTTCGAATCAATTCGTGTCGTTCGTTGTTAATAAGATAATGAATACATCAAAGTACGGATGAGGGGAAAATTGAATTTTCACTGTAATTTCTGAGCAAGCTGTGTGCGCACCGGAAATTAGGCACGAAACGCTAGAAACCGGCACAGCAATGGGGAAAATGGAATTTTTTGAAGAAAATACAACACACAGATAGAAAACATGAATCATTTGTCTTGAATATAAGTCGAATGGACGGGTTATAAGAAATAATTAATGGGTATCGTTTTGTTCAATTTGTCCAATCTGTTCGCCAATCAAAATGTCAGCAGCCGGAGAAAATCCTTTAAATTTTCCATTATTAAATGGCCAATCCAAGAATATATAATTTAGAGAATATTTTAGCGCAAATTGGACCCTAGCTCAGCGAAAAGTCCGTCAAAGAACACAATTTTCGGCCAATGTCGAGATTCTCACCGATCGACTATACACATGGAACGACCAAGAATGGCCCAAAGATCTCCGTAAAGGCGATTTCTCCATTTTTTTCTTATTTTTTCTTGTAGATATGATCATGAATAAAAAGAACATCAGCATTGTTCTGAAAAAATTGCTGTAATAGTAAATGCCTCAACTTTACAAGTAGTTGATTGAAGAAAATCGTGACATTGTCTCAAAAAAGCGATTTATGGCCAACTTCCCGATGGGCTACGGAATCCAACTTTTGCTAAAATGCCCTCCGCAGGACCTCCAGTAAGTCCTCAGAATATTTATCAAATCGCTGACCAGTTTAAGGCTCGACCATCCAAAAGAATATAATTTAAAAGATAAGTCTTGCTAGTTGTTGAAAGATATGGAAAATATTTTGAGAACTTTGGGAAGTTCCTAAGGAACATTTTGGCAAGCGTTGGACCTCGTAGCTCATCAAGATATCGGTCAAAAAACTGTTGTTTAATAATATTGCGACACAGAATAACCCAAAGATCCTCGTAAAGTTGTTTACTTTGGTTTTTTGCACTGACTTGATGAAAATACTAGAAATTACTCCGACAAAGATCTTGAATGAAAATGACATTGACAATCTTTCAGTTATTCACAATTATCACAGTTTTCACGATATAATACTGAAAACATAAAAAGAGAAGGTTCTTTGGGTGATTCTTTCTTATTTTGATAAAAATCACGAAATTGTCCAAAAAAGACGATTGTTAGCCGACTTCCCGATGAACTACCGTGTCCAAATTTTGCTAAAATATTCCCCGAAGAGTCTCCAGTAAGTCTGCAAGATGTTTATCGAATCGCTGAGCGATCAATATGATATCTTAAGACTATTTATACACCGGGTATATAATTTAAGGATAAGTACTTTCAGTTAATGAGCGATTTGTAAAATACTTTAAAGATTTGTCGGCAAATCCCTAGAGAAAATTTTAGCAAAATTTGAACCCTGTAGCTAACCAAAAAACTTTTTTTTTAACAATATTGCGACAATGATCCAAAGGTCCTCGTAAATTTTGACTATCTTGAAGAAAATACGAAAATTTACATCCGACAGCGATCTCAAATGAAAACGACATTAATAACCTTTCAACCGTTTACTATTATCGCAGATTTTCAGGATACAAATCTGAAAAACAAATCTTTGGCTGATTGTTACCGTTTCATGTGCACAGTCGATTGATGAGAATTGCGACATTGTCCAAACAAAGCTATTTCCGGCCGACTTTCCGATGAGCTACCGGGTCCAAATTTTGCTGTAATATTCCCTGAAAATCCGCCTATAAATCGTGGCTAATTGGACCACCCGGTATAGCCGGATTAAATTTATTCATTGCTATGTAATTATTCATATCGGTATTGTTGGCACATGTCCGAGCACGCGACTTTAACATCGAAAATTTCCCCAACGAACATCGAAAATACCGTGCAGAAACGATCGATTCGTTGTTCAGTTTCAACAGATTGAGTAAACTGATCCTAACCAAGTTCTAGATTAAGGATTATGGTTGAAACAAGCTGACGGCGTGCATCAAAGGCGACTTAACGCTCCTCTAAAGAAATCCCTCATTTAATCCGGATCTTAAGGGTCTTCGAACGCAAAAAAAACCACCTCTAATACACAATATTTATTTATTTATTTCAAACGGGATGAAACTAAATTAATTTGTATCGATTTCTATGGGATTCCCCCAATCAACATCCGGTTGTTTGTTTAATTTCAACAACAAAATCGCGTTTAAATCGTCCAATATTGATTCAATCGCGCTTTTTTGTTGTAATTGCGGCCGGTAGATTTATAGTTTTCGTGTTAAAATTATGTAAACGATACGTGTATTGTTAGGGAGAATATGATTAATTGCACGAATGATAGGCTACTTTAATTTAAAAAAAATAAAATACCGGGTGCAATTATACGGGTAGTTGTGACTTTGATCTTTGTTGGAGACGAGCGGTCTTTGGGGACTTTCAGCGAAACTGTCGAGGGGTGTTATCTAATTTATTCATCTAATTAGGAACGTTACGGTCCTGAATCAAAGGCGAATTCGACTGGGGGTGAGACTTCATTAGTTAACGCACACATACTCTTTTCAACACGTTTATTAGTTGAAAAATTGAAAGAAGCCAAGTGTTAATTAACGTAAAAATCGGAAGTTTTTTTATTATTTGGTGGTGGATTCGGAGCGGAATTGAAACCGATTCAATTTTCAACGGAATCACTCAACAACTCCATAACTTCCGGCACGTATTGTACTCTCTTCACTGTCCGATTTCGTTCGTGTTCTACAATTTCATTACATTTAAGAACCCCAAAAATAAAAAAACGAACGAAACAACTACAGATATAAAATGACTCAGACTGAATCGCCCTAAGGGATGTTATTCGTATATGTTTCGAAAATTGCCACCCTACTACACAAATGAATAAATAATAATAGGTGATGTTTTGTTAGGAAGGCGGTATTGAGAGTTTCTCAAATCGTGCTATTATGGGGTTTCGAAATTCAATTAAACAACACTTTTTAAACTGTAGGGGTTGTTTATTGGTTAAACATACGCACGCAAAACAAAACATTACCATAATTCATTCCAACCGAATTGTTCCGAATTTACAAGAGTCGTCATTTTTTTATAAAATATTTATAAATCTCCATCGGATAGTTATTAAGGGAAAACAACCCGGTTTGTTGCAACTGTTTGGAGTGAATATTGGCAAACAAGTTGACATTCGATCAGGGGTGGTTTTCGGTTAATTTATGATCGTATGTTTGCGGTCGCGCCGGTAATTTGCCAACGGCCACAGCTACTTTGGGCGTAAAATGTGTGAAATTTCCAACCGGTGTCGGCACCTCTGTTGCGAACAGATGGGCCTCCCGAAAAACCACCCCAAAAAACAACAATATAATAACGTATTGTTATCGCTGAAAAAGAGCAAAAACTCTGTTTACAGTGAGAATTAGACGGGCTATCGGCCGCACATCTGGGCACTCGGGATTAACAGCGATTTTTAAAAGGAATTGAAGCAAGGCAGTGGAACACGAATATCTCGATAACGATAAAAGATAATGAATTGGTTAATATCTCATTCGATTCTAAATACAATTCTGCATCGGTGTAGTTGCATGGATTTAGAAAAATCTGGAAATCCTGGAAAATTTCGTGTTTCCGAATAAAATTGAAGTTTTAGTGGAACACACATTGCGTCTACAAAAATCCAACAAAATCGAATCAAATTGATAAAAAAGATAGACGATAGTCGGCTCTACGATTGGGGGATTTCAGATTTTCAATTATTTTTTCAGTTTTTCTGAAAACTGCAACTAAAGTAGTCTATTTTTCCAAAAATAACCAGTAAAAAACGAGTATTCCACTCAGTGCAATAGTCTTTTCAGTTCTAGTAGATCTTGAAGTGGCTTCTAAACAACGCGATTTTGTGTGAGTAATTAGTGATTTTAGAAGGAAATTTGGTCTCTTAGGACACGATTTTTTGGAAATTTAGAACTTTCAAAAATCAATTGATTGTTTTTCGCGATTTCAGGACGAAATTTGTCAAAAGTTAACCGATAGTTTAGAGCTACAGCGCTAAAATCTGCACTAAAAGGCTAGGTCTCGCTCCGAGAGAAATTTTTAAAACAAGGCAGTTAAGAAAGGAAATTCTACAAAAAATTAGAAAACAAATGTCTCGAAAACGGTAAAAGATATCGAAATGATGGATATCTCATTCGATTCTAAATAGGTTTCTTTACATGTGTAGCTCTATGGATTTTTGAAAAATCGGCTGGATTTCCTGAAAATTCTGAAAATGTACGTATTTCAGAAGAAAAACATGATCTAACTAGAACACATATTTCAGTCACTAAAAGTTGAGGAAATCAAATGAAATTTTTATGGAAGATAAGCGAAAGTTAACTCTACAATTGAGACTAATCAAATTTTCAAGTGCCTTTTCAGTTTCTGAAAAAATTGCACCTAAAGTAACCTATTTTTTCGAAATTATGAACTGAGACTACCACTAAGAACAATCGACCAAATTAACACGGTTCAAAACGGATGAGTTAACTACACATTCTATGTGATCTGTTGGAAAAAAGGATATTTGACGAAAACTAGTGTTAATTGCATTAAATTGCACACTTTTTTGTAGACCATCATCGTCTAAACAACACGAATTTATCGAGCGATTTTTCAAGGAAATTTGGCCTTTAGAGCACCAATTTCTTGAAATTTGGACAAGAATCTGACTCAAAAATCGATTGAGTTTCGTGTTTTTGACGACTTAAAAGCGAAATTTGTCAAAAATAAACCGATAGTTTAGAGCTACAGCGCTAAAATCTTCACTAAAAGGCTAGCGGTCGGTCTAAGGGCAATTTTTAACATAAGGCAATTAAGCAAGAGAATTCCACAAAATATTAGAAAACAAATGTCTCGAAAACGGTAAAAGATATCGAAATGGTTGATATCTGATTCGATTCTAAATACGTTTCTACATCTTTGTAGCTCTATGGATTTTTGAAAAATCGGCTGGATTTCCTGAAAATTCTGAAAACGGACGCATTTCAGAAGACAAACGTGATCTAACTAGAACACACATTTCAGTTAGTAAAAGTTGAAGAAATCAAATGAAATTTTTGTGAAAAATAAGCGAAAATTGGGACTTATCAAATTTTCAAGTGTCTTTTGAGTTTTTCAAAAAATCGCACCTATTTTTTTCGAAATTATAAATGGAAACTACCACTAAGATTCTATTCAATAAACTCGACCAAATTGACATGGTTACAAATGCGTGAGTTAAATACAGGGATTATTTTATGTGGTCCACTGTAAAACAAAAAACAAAAAACTAATGTTAATTGCATTAAATTGCACACTTTTTAGTAAATCTTCATCACGATTTTATCGAGCAATTTTTCAAGGAAATTTGGCCTTTAGAGCACGAATTGAAATTTTGACAAGAATCTGACTCTAAATCGATTATTGTGTTTTTACGACTTAAAAGCGAAATTTGTCAAAAATAAACCGATAATTTAGAAGTAGAATGTTGAAATCTTCACTAAAACTCTACATCTCGGTTTTACGGGCGAATTTTAAAGAAATTGAAGCAAAGCAACTAAATCCCGCAAAATACTGGAACACAAATATCTCGAA
>JACDRQ010001324.1:0-11066 GCA_013841215.1 Hycleus cichorii
TGTTCAAACTATTCAGATAACAATTTTCATCCACAAAAATTGACTAAAACGGTTGATTTTTAAAAAATCTCAATCTTTAGCACCCTTCTCTGATTTTCAAACTATCGATTAGAACGTTTATCATCTGCGAAAATTCCCTAAAATGATTATTTCTTGAAAAACTTCACCCTTGCGTAGTTGTGATACCATCGAGTATAACACATTTCATCCCCAAAAACTGACTGAAACGGTTAATTTTTGAAAAATTTCAATCTGCAGCGCCCTTCTCTAATTCTCAAACTATCGATTAGAATGTTTATCATCCGCAAAAATACGCTAAAATAGTTGTTTTTTGGAAAATTTCGCCCTTGAGCAACTTCGGTAGTATCGAGTGCAACTCTTTTCATCCCCCAAAACTGTCCAAAACAGTTGATTTTTGGAAAATTTCAATAGGTAGAGCCCTTCTCTGCTTTTCCAACTATCGATCAGAATATCTATCATTCCGTAAAATTCCTTAAAACGGTTGATTTTTTGGAAAATTTGCAATTTGTAGCACTTTTCTGTGTTGTTCAAACTATCGATGTAACAGTTTTCATCCCCAAAAATTGTCTAAAACGATTGACTTTTGAGAAATTTCGATATGTAGCGCCCTTATCTAATTTTCAGACTATTGATTAAAACATTTATCGTACACTAAAACTCCCTAAAATAGTTCCGCCCTTGTGTAACTTTGCTACAATCGAGTGTGACACATTTGATCCCCCAAAACTGTTTAAAACAATCAATTTTTGAAAAATATCAATGTGTAACGCCCTTTCTTTATCTGTAGACTATTGACTAGAACATTTATCATCCCTGAAAATGATTGTTTTTTGGAAAACTTCGCGATTGAACAACTTCGCTACTATCGAGTGTGATTGTTTTCATCCCCAAAAACTGCCGAAAACACTCGAGTTTTGGAAAAATTCAATCCGTACTGCTCTTCTCGAATTTTCTAACTATCGATTAAAACCTTTATCATCCCTGAAAATTCCGTAAAATGGTTGTCCGTTGGAAAATTTCGCCCCTAAGCAACTTCGTTACTATCGAATGTGACTCTTTTCATCCCCCAAAAACTGCCTAAAACAATTGATTCTTGGAGAATTTCAATTTGTATCGCCCTTCTCGGATTTTCAAACTATCGACTAGAACATTTATCATTCCTGAAAATTCCTTAAAATCGTTGTTTTTTTGGAAAATTTCGCCTTTGAACAACTTCAGTACTATCGAGTGACTCTTTTAATACCCAAAAAACCGCCTAAAACAATTGATTTTTAGAAAATTTCAATCTGTAGAGTTCTTCTTTGATTTTCAAACTATCCATTAGAACGTTTATCAACCCTGAAAATTTCCTAAAATGGTTGCTTTTTTTGGAAAATGTCACACTTATGTAATTTTGATACCTGCTATCGAGTGGGACACTTTTCATCCCAAAAAATTGAGTAAAACGGTAGACTTTTGGGACATTTCAATATGTAGCGCCCTTATCTAATTTTTAGACTATCGATTAAAACATTTATCATATATTAAAACTCCCTAAAATGGTTGTTTTTTGTTTGTTTTTGTTTTTTTGGAAAATTTCGCCCTTGTGTAACTTTACTACTATCCAGTATTACACTTTTAAACACCAAAACCTGTCTAAAATAATCGATTTTTGGGAAATTTCAATATGTAACGCCCTTGTCTTATATGTAAACTATTAACTAGAACATTTATCATCCCTGAAAATGACTGTTTTTTGGAAAACTTCGCGATTGAACAACTTCGCTACTATCGAGTGTGACTGTTTTCATCCCCAAAAACTGCCGAAAAAAGTCGATTTTTGGAAAAATTCAATCCGTAACGCTCTTCTTCAATTTTCTAACTATCGATTAAAACCTTTATCATCCCTGAAAATTCCCTAAAATGGTTGTTTGTTGGAAAATTTCGCCCTTAAGCAACTTCGTTACTATCGAATGTGATTCTTTTCATCCCCAAAAACTGCCTAAAACAATTGATTCTTGGAGCATTTCAATTTGTATCGCCCTTCTTGGATTTTCAAACTATCGACTAGAACATTTATTATTCCTGAAAATTCCCTAAAATGTTTTTTTTTGTTGAAAATTTCGCCCTTGAACAACTTCGGTACTATCGAGTGACTCTTTTAATCCCCAAAAAACCGCCTAAAACAGTTGATTTTTAGAACATTTCAATCAGTAGCGTTCTTCTCTGATTTTCAAACTATCCATTAGAACATTTATCATCCCTGAAAATTTCCTAAAATGGTTGTTATTTTGGAAAACGTCACACTTAATTTTGATACCTACTATCGAGTGTAACACTTTTCATCCCCAAAAATTACCTAAAACGGTTGATTTTTCGAAATTTTCAATCTGTAGCACCCTTCTCTGACTCTCAAACTATCGATTAGAACATTCTTCACCCCGAAAAATTGCCTAAAACGGTTGGTTTTTGGCAATTTTCGACTTGTAGCTCTCTTTTACGATTTTAACACAATCTAATATGATACCTATCATTATTTAATATTAAAAAATTCGTTTTAAAAACAAGGAAAAGGCAATTTCAAGAATTATATAACACGATTTGATTATTGTAATAGTATTGTAGCCTACCTTTAGTACGAATTTTAATGCTAGTCACATACCTGAAACAAATAGAAAAATAAAAATTAATAAATTATTTATAATTTATTCAGAAAAATGGATAATGAAAAATAATTGATTTTACGTGCATTCTGTTATTCAATAAAAATTAATTCTTTGAATATTAAGAATAGATATGCATTTTATTGTTAATTTTTAACCTCAAAATTTGCATATTTCAATAAATTTTCAAAATTATACAAAACGTCCCATCAAAGCCCATTTCTCTTATCAATAAGACACATTCCCCATTATAGCACATCAATTCTACTATAACTTATTCATAAGCTCTTAAAATGGCCCATTTTCTAGGATTAATCAAGTTTTAGACAAATTATTGGAGTACTAGAAACAGGCCTGTAGCTAATTTTTGAATTATTAATTTCAATTCTATTATTAGATAAATTATAGCAAATTGCGATAATATAAAATGTATAATTATTGAATTAAAAATATTCTTATCAAGTAAGAATGTCGCTTTTATTCTTATCAATTAACAAAAGAATTAACATACAAATATTGGCAAAAGTCCTGTCTACATACTTGATATGAATAAATTAAGTAAATTGGTATTCTTATCAAAAATGGCATGTTGAATTAATTTTTGAATTAAATTTTTATCAATCAAACAACAAAATCCTATCACTTTTTCTCAAAAAGTGTGACAAATAGTGATAATTCGTACACAAATTGGTAGGTTTTGAGTGCCAAAAGGCACGATGTAGCTAATTTTGCTACTATTCCAATATTGAATTTATGAAATTATAACAGAATTAATGTAAAATTTTAATCGTTATCAATTGCAATATTATAATATTGCAAGAAATCGGAATGTCATTTTATTTTGAAATATTGTTCTTATCACTTACTTATTGGATATGATTCCAGGCAATAAATAAATATAAAAAAAAATTATGAATAAACATAATGATGATTAACAACTGATAAACGAAAATATGTACCTATATTGATATTAATTTTTATCTAGAAAAAAATTACATGCAATCTGACAGTGGCCCTAAAAATGTTTGACTTTTGAAAATTTTCAATCTGTAACGCCCTTCTATGATTATTAAACTATCAATTAAAACAATTATCATTCGGTAGAACTCCTCAAGACAGTTGTTTTTTGGAAAATTCAAACTTTGTAGCACCCTTCTGTGATGTTCAAGCTATCCAGGTAACAGTTTTCATCCACAAAAATTGCCTAAAACGGTTGATTTTTGGAAAATTCAGACTCTGTAGCACTCTTCTATGATGTTCAAACTATCGATTAGAACAGTTATCACCCCCGAAAATTCCCTAAAATGATCATTTTTTGGAAAATTTTGCCCTTGAGCAACATCGAGTGTGGCTATTTCCATCCCCAAAAACTCCCTAAAACAGTTGATTTTTGGGAAATTTCAATCTGTAGCGCACTTCTGTGCTTTTCAAACTATCGATCACAATATTTATCATTCCGTAAAATTCCTTAAAACGGTTGATTTTTTTTAAAATTCGAACCTTGTAGCACTTTTCTGTGATGTTCAAACTATCGATGCAACAGTTTTCATCCCCAAAAATTGTCTAAAATGATTGACTTTTGGAAATTTTCAATATGTAGAGCCCTTCTCTAATTTTCAGACTATCGATTAGAACTGTTATTATCCCCGAAAATTCCCTAAAATAATTATTTCTTGAAAAACTTCGCCCTTGGGTAGTTGTTATACCATCGAGTATAACACATTTCATCCCCAAAACCTGACTGAAACGGTTAATTTTTGAAAAATTTCAATCCGTAGCCCTCTTCTCTAATTTTCAAACTATCGATTAGAACATGTATTATCCCCAAAAATACCTTAAAATCGTCGTTTTTTTGGAAAATTTCGCCCTTGAGCAACTTCGGTAGTATCGAGTATGACTCTTTTCATCCCCAAAAACTCCCTAAAACAGTTGATTTTTGGGAAATTTCAATCTGTGCTTTTCAAACTATTGATCACAACATTTATCATTCCGTAAAATTCCTTAAAACGGTTGATTTTTTGGAAAATTCGAACCTTGTGGGACTTTTCTGCGATGTTCAAACTATCGATGCAACAGTTTTCATCCCCAAAAATTGTCTGAAACGTTTGACTTTTGGAAAATTTCAATATCTAACGCCCTTCTCTAACTTTCAGACAATCGATTAGAACATTTATCATCCTCGAAAATTCCCTAAAATAATTATTTCTTGAAAAACTTCGCCCTTGGGTAGTTGTGATACCATCGAGTATAACACATTTCATCCCCAGAACATCCCCAATAACATTTATTATCTCTGAAAATGATTGTTTTTTGGAAAACTTCGCAATTGAGCAACTTCGGTACCATCGATGTAACAGTTTTGATCCCCAAAAATGCTTAAAACAATCGATTTTTGGAAATTTTCTACTTGTAGTGCCCTTCGCTGATCCTCAAACTATTGATAAGAACAATTATTATTCGATAAAATTCACTAAAACAGTTCATTTTTGGACTTTGTAGCAACCTTCTGTGATGTTCCAACTATAGATGTAACAGATTTCATCCCCAAAAATTGTCTAAAAGGGATGATTTTTAAATAAATTCCATCTGTAGCGCCCTTCTCTGATTTTCAAACCATCGATTAGAACAATTATCATTCGGTAAAACTCCTTAAAACATTGATTTTTGGAAAATTCAAACTTTGTAGCACCCTTCTATGATGTTCAAACTATACAGATAAAAGTTTTCATCCCCAAAAACTGCCTAAAACGATTGACTCTTGGAACATTTCAATTTATAGCACCCTTCTCTGATTGTGCAACTATCACTTAGAACATTTATCATCCCCGAAATTCCCTAAAATGATTGTCTTTTAGAAAACTTCGCAATTGAGCAACTTTGGTACTATCAATGTAACAGTTTTCATCCCCAAAAATTGTCTAAAACGCCCTTCTCTGACTTTCAAACTATCGACTAGAACATTGCTTGATGGCCACTGGATAATCTATCACAAATTTCTATAATATTCAGCTATTTATTGAATTTCCATTCCAACAGTTCTAAAAATGTTGGCAAAATTGTCAAAATATTCTTCAATTAAAGGCAATTATTGTTAAATTTCTTGTATTTTTTAAGTTCAATAATCACTGGATACGCAATTTGTCAATGACAGTGGCTCTAAAAATGTTCGAAAGCCTACTTTATGCCAATTCTATCATCAATTGAAACCAATCTAAGTCCACCTTGTAGTATTATTTGTAAATTAAAAAAAACTATTCCCTGTAATAAAACAGTGGCGTAGTTAAACTATTAATTGAACCAACATTAAAATTTAATTGTACGCCTATGTAATCGAAATATCGTGGAAACATTTATCGTCTTCTTTTTTACGCTTGAATGCACACAATTTCCATACGAATATAGGAGGAATTTTCATATAAAAAGGGTAGAATTCCCATAAATTTCAACAGTAATCAATCGTCAATAATGTCGAAAATTCTATTAAAATTTCTAACAATTTTCTATATTATTATTACATTTGTAGAAAATGTTGAAAATTTGGATCAACAATATTATTTAGATTTATTAAATAATGTTACCGAATTGTATCGTAGTGTATCGGCAGAGGCTGGTGTACAATTACCTTTACGTAAGTATCTATAATTTATTATATAAAGTGGTATTCTCTAACTAGTTGACGATTCGTTACTATGACAACACTAAACATTGACAGTTGGTTCTTTTTAATTATAAATATAATCAAATTGTATAATCGGATTGAGGGTGTATTTAAAGAAATTGATGATCTTTAGCGTTATTTTTAAGCATACGAACTAAGCTACGATTACTGCTCTATATCGCGGATTGATTCATACGTTGACTATCATGACCATTTGTTTTATTTCTTCGTTTTCAATTCTACATAAAGAATTGTAAAGAGTAAGTCAGTATTGATATCTGGGCGCTACTATTAGTAACAAGGGTAGCAAAACTACCACCCCCACCCTACTCTCAACGGGGGGTATAAAGGCTACAGCATTTAAGGAATACAATTATTTATTCGATTTTGTTAATAGTAGCGCATCATCTTCAAATTTTTGTAAAGAAATCATTTTCATCTATAACATCAACGTAGACATTTTGGTCCTTCGAGCCGGATTATTAGTACACAATATTCAAACAAAAACACGATTTTGGTCTTTCGACCGGATTATTAATCCACAATACTGAAACAAAAACACGATTTTGGTCCTTCGAGCCGGATTATTAATCCACAATAGGTACTGAAACAAAACTAGCATTTTGGTCCTTCGAGCCGGATTATTAATCCACAATACTGAAACAAAAACACGATTTTGGACCTTGGAACGGATTATTAATCCACAATACTAAAACAAAAACACGATTTTGGTCCTTCGAGCTGGATTATTAATTCACAAAAACACGATTTTGGTCCTTCGAGCCGGATTATTAATCCACAATACTGAAATAAAAACACCATTTTGGTCCTTCGAGCCGGATTATTAATCCGCTAAAACACGATTTTGGTCCTTCAAGTCGGATTATTAATCCACAATATTGAAACAAAAACACCATTTTGGTCCTTCGAGTCGGATTATTAATCTACAAAAACACGATTTTGGGCCTTCGAGCCGGATTATTAATCCACAAAAACACGATTTTGGTCCTTCGAGCAAGATTATTAATCCATAAAACACGATTTTGGTTCTTCGAGCAGGATTATTAATCCACAATACTAAAACAAAAACACGATTTTGGTCCTTCGAGCCGGATTATTAATTCACAGTACTGAAACATAAACACAATTTTGGTCCTTCGAGTCGGATTATTAACCCACAACACTGAAACATAAACACGATTTTGGTCCTTCGAGCCGGATTATTAGTCCACAATACTAAAACAAATGTCCTGGAAAATAGTAGCACCCATGTAGGTACCAATACTGAATATTGTAGCAATACTGAACATTAGAAGTATTGTCATGGTANAACGAATCGTTACAAAGTTATAGAATACAACCGATTTTAATCAATTTAAACGAATAGATGCAGAATATGCTGAAATCAACACAACTGAAGAATTCTACGATTTTATAATAGTTGGTGCCGGTTCAGCTGGTTCTGTATTAGCAAATCGTCTATCAGAAATACCCGAATGGAAAATTCTATTAATTGAATCGGGCAATGTACCATATTTGGGTACAGAAATACCGGCACTAGCCGATTTATTACAATTCACCAATTATACGGTGAATTTTCGTACAGAACCCCAAAAGAATTTCGGTAATGGTTTCAATAATAATCAATTATTATGGACACGTGGCCATGGTCTAGGTGGTTCATCATTAATTAATTATATGTATGCAACACGTGGCAGTTGTGATGATTATAATCGTTGGGGCCTATTAAATCCCGGTTGGTCATGTCGGGATGTACTACCGTATTTTCTAAAATCGGAAGATTATCGTTTGAGCAATGGTGATCGTCGTTTCCATCGTAGGGGTGGTTATTTGACAATATCGGAGGTTTTCAATCGTACATTGAGTAGTCAAATATTTGTTAAAGCTTCCGAACAATTAGGTTTACATTATGGTGATTATAATGGATTGCGTGAAAATGGTTTGGTATCATTTTCACAAACAACAATCCGTGATGGTAGACGGTGTAGTACGGAAAAGGCGTTTTTACAAACGGCCAAACATCGACCCAATTTGCATATTANGGGGCCTATTAAATCCCGGTTGGTCATGTCGGGATGTACTACCGTATTTTCTAAAATCGGAAGATTATCGTTTGAGCAATGGTGATCGTCGTTTCCATCGTAGGGGTGGTTATTTGACAATATCGGAGGTTTTCAATCGTACATTGAGTAGTCAAATATTTGTTAAAGCTTCCGAACAATTAGGTTTACATTATGGTGATTATAATGGATTGCGTGAAAATGGTTTGGTATCATTTTCACAAACAACAATCCGTGATGGTAGACGGTGTAGTACGGAAAAGGCGTTTTTACAAACGGCCAAACATCGACCCAATTTGCATATTATAACAAATAGTTATGTTACAAAATTGATAATCGATCATACAACACGGAAGGCGCAAGGTGTTGAATATTATCGTAATAATCGCAATTACACGGTACGTTGTTATAATGAAGTTTTAGTATCAGGTGGTGCATTACAATCGCCACAATTGTTGATGTTGAGCGGTATTGGGCCACGTAGGAAATTAGAGGAATTAAATATAACTGTCCTATCGGATCTACAAGTGGGTCAAAAAATTTACGACCATTTAATCCATTGGGGCTTGGTATTAACATCGAATTCGTCCAGTGAAAATTACGATCTTCTATCGGTTGATAATATGGAAAAATACGTACGTACAGGTGATGATATTTTGACCCGTCAAGGTGGCAGTGGTGATGCTCTCAATTTCATTACCGTCAACAATAATCTATTGAATATCGTCAATAATAAACATCAACTTTCTGATATTGAAATTCTCACACAAAGTCGCGGTTCAGCCGGTAATCGGGCATTTAGTATCACCACAAATATGAAACAACAAACCTACGATGCTGTATTTCGTCCATATGAAAATCAAACGAATTTCCAATTATGTTCGTTATTATTACATCCAAGATCTTATGGTTTTATGGGATTACGTTCAACCAACCCCTTTGATCCACCGAAATTCTATGGGAATTACCTTACAGATCGTAATGGTGATGATTTACGTACAATTATAAGAAGTATACGTTTTATACAGAATTTGTTAGGCCAAGAAAGTTATCGACGTTATAATACAACATTAGTCCGAGCGATACCACCGGGTTGTGAATCATTTAAATATGATTCGAATCAATATTGGGAATGTAATATACGTTCATTATCATCAACTTTATATCATCAAACTACATCGTGTAAAATGGGTCCAAGATTTGATCGTGAAGCTGTTGTTGATGCACGTTTAAGGGTATATGGTATAACAAATTTACGTGTTATTGATAGTAGTGTTATACCGATAACAATATCTGGACATACAAATTTACCAACGATTATGGTCGGTGAAAAGGGGGCTGATATTATTAAAGAAGATTATGGCTATATTGTAACATAGGAGTTTGTTTTTTTATAATGTTTTGAAATGCTTGTTTTTATGGATTTTTAATACAGTGATTATCATTAATGTTGTTTTTATTAGCGAAATTAGAGCTTTGTAGCTTATATTTGTGGGGTTGTTTTTTGGTAATATTTCTGTAGCGACTTCTAGTAAGCAATAACAAAACTAAAATCGTTTGTTGTAAGTCGAAAACCCATACAAATTTCGATTTATTTGGTTTTTCCCAAGGAATCATAAAGTTGCAAAATGTTTCGATTGTTTTTTAAAATACAGCAAAGGTTGTAGAAGTGTTCCCAAAAAGACAGTTTTTCAAAGGAACCACCCTATAAACCCTTATTTGTACAATTTTTCCTACTTCTCTATTAAAAAAAAAATATTTTGCAACCTCCAAAGAAGCTACAGACCCCAACTTTGATCCAAAGATTCGGTTACAAATCCGAAATTGTGAATTGATTTAAAAAAATGTAAGTCTAAAAACCCTATCGATTTTGATTTTTTTTTTTTGTTTTTTCCAAGGAATTATTAGAAAGTTGCAAAATATTTCGATCTGTTTCTAAAGTACAACAAAAATCGTAAAAGTGCCCCACAAAAACCTGTTCTCCAAAAGAACTACAAAGTTCTAATTTTGTCGAAATGTTCCTAAAAGACTACCGTATAAATTGTAACATCCACCCCTATTTGTACAATTCTTGCAACCTCTGACAATCCCTTAAATCAAAGTTTTCAAAATTATCACAAAAAAAAATTAACAACCACCAAAGGAGCTAGAGACCCTAGATTTGGTCCAAATCCAAAAACTACTATGTGAATTGATCAAAACAAAAAAATGTTGTAGATCTAAAAACCCTATGGGTTTCGATTTTTTCCCCAAGGATTTTAGGAAAGTTGCAAAGTTATTCGATTCGTTTCTAAAGTACAACAAAAACCGTAGAAGTGTCCCTAAAGAGTCGTTTCCAAAGGGACGTCTAGGTCCTAATTTTGTCAAAATGTTCCTAAAAGACTACTCTATGAACTCTAAGCGAACATCCACCCCTATTTGTACAATTCCTGCAAGCTCTCTGGCGGTTTTTGAGAGCAAAATTTTCAAAAAAATTTAAATTATAAAAAAAATTAGCAACAACCAAGAGAGATGCAGACCCCAACTTTGGGCCACAAAATAATCTGTGAATTGATTTTTTAAAAAGGTTGTAAGTCTTAAAACCCTGTAGATTTCGATTTTTTTTGTTTTTTCCAAAAAATTATAAGAAAGTTGCAAAATATTTCGATTCTTTTTTAAAATACA
>JACDRQ010001358.1:0-15034 GCA_013841215.1 Hycleus cichorii
TACCAAGTTTCAATTCAGATCAAAATGTTGTTCAAATTTTACCATCATTGTGGCGGTTCAATTATTTCACCATCATGGGTTTTAACAGCTGCTCATTGCCATCTTGGAGAATTATTTAAATATCGAATTGTAGCTGGAATTTTGAAATTAAACGATACGAATGCTGAACGAGAAGAAAGAGAAGTGGTGAAATTTATTCATCATCCTCAATATACTGGGTATTTTAAGATTTATTCGTTTTTTGCTCAAAAAATAATTTTTCATAATTTAGTGAAACTAACGATGATATTGGCTTGATACAATTGGATAAGCCTTTGGTGTTTAATAGGTTTGTAAAAGCAGCCAAATTGCCAAAACCTGGATCTGAAGTCAAAAATGACGCTATACTAGCTGGTTGGGGTTCTGTTACCGGATTACCATTTCTACATTCTAACACTTTGCAAACGTTAAAAGTTCCCATATCTTCTCATTTAGGTATAAATCATTGAAAATGTGAAATAGTAAGCATTGAAAATTGAAATTTTGCAGTCTGTTCAAAATTCCAAGAGGGTTTCAAAAAGGACAAACAAATATGTGGTACACCTATTTTGAAAGGTGTATGTTTTGGTGACAATGGTGGTCCATTAGTGCAAAATGGAGAAATTGTTGGAATTGTTTCACGTTTGAGCATGCTATGCGGTTCCATCTTCCCCGATTATTACACTAAAGTTAGCGCTTATATTGATTTTATTGAAAAACATATTATAAATTGAGATGCAAAAGATTTGGCAAATTTTGCACTTATAGGGTTCCAATAAAATGCACCAATTGATACTCCTCAAATTTACATTTTTGCACTTTTTGGCTAAATTGCACATTGAAGTTATAATTAAGCACAAAATGAAGGCTTACCACAGTTTGGTATTTTGGCACAAAATTTTTGATAATTTGCCAAAATTTTGGCCAAAAGCAAACAAATTCTTCTATTGATGAAAGAAATATGCAATATTCTTTTGCATCTAAGAAAGGTACCACCTTATACTTTCAAGAATTCCCTAGACAATAAGCCAAAATTAATGTTGCTGCTAAATCTGGTCGATTTTGCGAAAAAATGCAACTTTTATTGGAAAAACTTTGAATCAGTGATTTTTAACAGCATTTCTCTGTCTTTCTCAACAGAAATTTGAGTTTCAGAAATTTAGGGACTTTTGATGTTGCTGATTTTACTCACCTAACATTCGGAAATTCTTCTAGTGTTGCTTTTCTCTTCTAAATTTCCTCAATTGTTTTCCTTCCGCCATCACTCAGTAAGTCCCCTAAAATACAAAAATTTCGGAAAATAAATCAACAATAATTAAATCACTGAACAATTTAAAGGTATACTGTCGCTTATCTAGAAAGGTTTCAATTAGACTGGATATGAATTATATGTTTACGCCATTTTGGGCTCTTTTTTATAAATTTAGGGAACTTTATGGAGGTTGGTATTGCTGACGCGGCATTTAGAAATTATTCTTTCCGCCATCTTTGGAACAAAAATTTATAATAGTGCAAGACTTTCCATACAAACCCACCTTAAATACTGAAAATTGCTGAAAATTTACCAATAAATAGAAAGTTTACTAATTTAAGTATTAGAGTTAAGAATAATTGGATGACTTGAGGTTATGTTATTTATTTAGAATAACCGCGAAGTTTCAATGATACCAACTAGAAGAAATAAAAGTTACTAGAAATACAAGAAATACAAGAAGTGTTGTAACAAGTATTTTGTTGCTTTAAACATGTTTTTATAAGCAGAAAAATATTTAGTTATAGTAATTTATTTAATACTTTGGTAATAAAGAAAAAATACTTAAGAATGTCGTAAATATTGTAATAAAACTTTAACATTTCTATTGTTTATTATTTTAAATTTAACACACGATCAAGATTAAAATTTTCATTTCTAATTGATAAGGCAAAAGAACCAGGCTAAAAATGCTTAACAAATCTGCAATTTTATTGATTTTTGTATCAATTTTGGGTAAGTTTAAATAATTTTTCTAAATGAAATCAATCAATACGTGTTATTAAAGGGTTTAGTGTTGGACAAGACCCCTCCCGGCCCTACCCCTGTATTGTTTCAATACAGGCCTCATATAAGAACATACCACTTCAGCACGTTTGTGGTGGTGCTTTAATTCGGCCCAACTGGGTTGTAACATCAGCCCATTGTTATAACGACTTTGCTAAATTCAAAGTTGTAGGTGGTAGTCGTGATTTAGATGGACAATCTGGGTACCCCGAAGAGAGGGATATTTCAAAATTCATCCCTCATCCAAAATTCGAATAGTAGATTTTACAAAAATTCTCTTACTTTCTCCTGCCTTCAGTCCCAACTTAGCATTTGAAGCTAAATTGGGACTTGGGGTGGGAAAGTTAGGCCGTTGAGTTGAATTTAAATTTTAGCGCCGATCCTACTGGCATATACAATATTGGTTTAATCAAACTGAACAAAGCATTTGGATTGTCAATATTTTTGCAACCGGTTCGATTACCACAACCCGGCTTTATAGCGGAAGGGAATGCAACAGTCAGCGGATGGGGTGCAACAAACCAAATGGGCAACAAATTTCCAAATCGTCTACAAGGTCTAGTCGTTCCAATCTTATCCGATACACGTACGAAATTTCGAAAATGTCGAGATTTTATAAGTATCAATTTTTGTTTTTTTTTTGGGGGCAGTATGTCGGGCCCATTCGTTTAACTATTCAAAAGAGAAACAACTCTGTGCTGGAATGGACGGGCGTAAAGGAGTATGTGTAGGTGATAGTGGCAGTCCATTGGTACAAGATAATCGACTTATTGGTATTGTTGCTTATGGTTATAATATTTGTGGCTTAAAGAAGCCCGATTATTACACAAAAATCAGCAGTTTCGTTGATTTTATTAATCAAACTATTGACTCCAACAATTAGAAGGGTTGCAGAATTTCTAACATTGGCAAAAATATTCAAATTAAGTTCAATAAATAGTTGTTGCATTGAGTTCGTTTTTGATTTGTAGTTAGCCTCAAATAAATTAAAATTTTTGTTGGGGATAGAGAGACGCATTGATTGCCCCATTTGCAAAAATGGCAGAGTTTTTGCCCTCTCAAGAGCGTAAAGTACTTTAGCGAAACTACAAAGTTGTCTATTTTTTGAACAAATAGGTAAGTAATGAGCTATTGAGGAAAATGCAGCAGAAGAAAGAAAGTGAACTGAAGTCCTCTCAGATTCAAATCGAAGAACTTCGAGAAAGTACGAATTCGCAAAATTTTTGAACAAGTGGATCATTACCTAGTTACTCAGAAAAACGCAGCAAAAGAAATAGATTCAGATGAAACTCTCACAAATTCAAATCGAAAAAATTCAGAAAAACTACAGATAAATTTTTAATTCAAAACAGCATTAATGAGACTCGAAGTCTGGACACAAAACTGCTCATTTCTGTAGCAAGTCAGAGCTGAAGAACGGTTATCACCTCGATCTTTAGACATAACTAACAAAATTACTCGAAAATCAGGCTATAAATAGCAAAATTATCAATTTTTATGTTCATGTAAAGCTAATACAATTGTCGAGGCAAGAATCACGCTTCATTTTTATAGCAAAAAACTTTTTAAAAATGAAGCTTTATAGACTAACATCTTCAATAAAAGTCCAACAGTTGTGAAAATCAATTTAGTGCATACTTACCAAAAAATGGCAAAATATCTCTCAATATTTTTGAGTCTTGTTTCAATTTTCAGTAAGTTTTCACCTATTCTTCACTCCCTACCTAAGGCAAAATCAATTCCAATACAGATGTGGTGATTTTGGACAAATTCGAACCTCGTATTGTCGGTGGCCGTGAGGCCAAACCTGGGGAATTTCCACATCAAGTCTGCCTTCAAATTATTCGATTGTCGGTATTTCGCCATTATTGTGGTGGTTCCATTATTACTCCTTTATGGATTTTAACAGCAGCTCATTGTACTGAGTTTCCAAGTACTGACTATCGAGTCGTTGCCGGCATTTTGAAACTGAATGATACAAATCCAGAGCGACAAGAACGTAAAATTAGACAAATTATCAATCATCCTGATTATACTAGGTGAGTATTTGAGTTATTTTTGCATTTTTTCCAACAATTCAATAAATTTAGAAAGAAGGATCTTATCCAAAACGATATAAGTCTGATTGAATTGGATAAAGCGTTAGAATTCAATCGATTTGTGAAAACGATTCAATTGCCAAAAGCTGGGCTTGATTCAGAAGGACAAGCAGTCGCTATTGGATGGGGTCAAACTGATTTATTAACTGGACAAATATCGAACACTTTAAAAGCTATTGAAATCAACATTATCCCATCTGAAAGTAAGGCATAATTGAATTTATTCCAGAAAGTGAAACTTACTTTTCCCCAGCTTGTAGGATGCATGACCCAAAATTACAAATTTGCACTGGTTTAGATAGACCTGAAGGCGTCTGTTATGGCGATAGTGGTGGTCCTCTGATTCAAAATGATCAAGTCATTGGTGTCGCTTCATTTGTTCTTGGTAACTGTACAAAATTTGGTGTTTTCACAAAAGTCAGTAGTTTCATCGATTTCATCCAGAAGCATGTCAAAAACTGAAACTGAAACGATTCAGTTGTTTAATTGTAACTGTATGTAAATAAAGTTNTGATTATAGCATGCCTTGCATGATTTTGGTCATCTTAGTTTTTGCTCAGAATCATTTGGGGAGCTTAGCCTGAAAATAACTGAAAAAGTTCAAATCGGGAGAAGGCTGGAGCTAGGGCTGTTCAGTAGTGGAACAGGGGCTTGTTTATAATTTTGCCTAAATTTTGACTTAGAGTTTGGGCTACAATTTTATAGCTTTTATAGCGAATTTAGCAGTTAAGTTTCCAATTTTTAATTCCAAGTGTAAAGCAACTTTTGATATTTGAGTGTGTGTACTGAAAGGATTAGAATTTGTTAAAAAAATTCCAATCGTTCACACCTTCGGTAGGTTGGTTTCAAGATTTTCTAGTTTCAGCTGATCACTTAAAATTTCAAAGGCAAATGGTGATTTTTATGTATCTGCAAATTTATAGAAAAATCAAATTCCAATCAATGTACAAATTATTATTTTTATCACAAATAATGAAATCTTATGTTCCTTAATCAGCAAAATAAGTAAATTTTATGATCTTAAGTAAACGTTCAAACGATTAATTAAGCCAAGCAATTTAATGTAGCTTATCAAACTAAAAATGGCAAAATATTTCTTAATACAATCTGATTTTCTATCAGTTTTCAGAAATTCATTACTCCCTACCTAAAGCAAAACCAAATCACATACAGATGTTTTAATCGCTGATAAGCTTGTTCCTCTTATTATCAGTGGACAAGTTACTAAACCTGACCAATTTCTATTCATGTCTCAATTCAAGAATGTAAATTGTTAACTTTTAACCATAATTGTGATGGTTCTACTCTAACACCATTATGGATTTAGATAGCAGCTCATTGTGATAATCATCCAATTTCGGCTTATCCTATTGTTGTCGGGATTACAAATTTGAATGATCAGCGTGCTGAACGATAAGAACTGGGTGAGTATTTGGATTATTTTTCGCATTATTCAACAATTCTTTATTGAATCCAGTGAAAAGGACAATTGTAGAAACGATATAAGCCTGGTTCAACTAGATAAAGCTTTAGAATTTCATCGACTTGTCTATTGAGTTGCGCAAAACTGGGTTTGATGGTAAGCAACAATGGCAAGCAACTATTATAGGCTGGGGCATAATTAGTGCCACCTTTAAGTAGGATTTTAAAGAAAAGTTACACTGATTTTTTGCAGCCTGTAAGAATCGTATCCCATTCATTGAATCATAATCACAAATTTGTACTGATACAGAAGAACTTGAAGGCATCTATCGTGGTGGTAGTGGTGGTCTCTTAATTCAAAATCAAAGAATTATTGGTATTGATTCATATGTTGTAGCAGATTGTGGCAAAATTAGTGTTTCCACAAAAACCAGCAATCATATCGATTTCATCCAAAAACATCTCAAAAACATATCAAAAATCTTCTTTAGTTTGATTGGAATTTTAAATAAAACTGTAAATCTTGAAGAAATTGTCTTTGATCTACACCACAAAAATGATAAACAGCTTGCATTAGCAGAATTTCAAACGCTGATGCCTTAAATGATAAGCAGCTTCAGGAGTTGCATTCACTGAATTTAAATCCAGTTATTTCACTGATTGTGAGTGTCTCAACTCTAAATTTCATAATTACAAAGGGGCAAAAACTAATAAGACAATTTTTCCCCGTAATCCCCCTAAATTTTTGCCCCAAAAGGAAAAATGACGAAATGCAGCTGCTATAGATTTTTAAACTTTCTTTAAGCATTGTTGAGATTTGTTAATTAGAGAATAAATGCCCCTTCTCAGTTAAAAAAAACTTTTGGCTGTTTTCTGACCGGAAATCTTGTATGCTAAAATTTGGGAAAGTGAATTTAAAACTACCANAAAAACTGATAGTCAAAATTTTTATGCATTATTTACGACAGTGATAAAAGATTATGTGAAAATCGTGCAGAATGTTGTATATAAAGATATAATAATTTTTCCATTATCTCCCATAATTTTTCCTATAAAAACCTCATACATTTACTCATAAATCATAATGCAAAATGAATTCTTCAGAAATGTTACATTTGTTTGTCTTAATTTCCATCTTCGGACCATTTTTCGGTAAGTTTCTGTTTTGGAACATCATTTAGATTAAATCTGGAGTTGTTCTAGTTGGTGCTGACATATCACCTATTGTTGTCGGAGGCCGTAACGCAAAACTTGGTGAATTACCCTATCAAGTGTCCATTCAAGTGACTAATGGTACCATAGAATTTTCGCATTTTTGTGGCGGTTCAATTATAGCACCAACATGGATTTTAACAGCTGGTCATTGTTATAACAGTGCTCTTGATTATCGAATTGTAGCGGGAATTGTGGAATTAAATGGAACAAACCCTGAGCGACAAGAAATCAAAGTTAACAAATACATTGTACATCCAGAAAACTTTGGGTATTTCCAAAAATAATTCCCAAAATCAGTCATTTCGTACGATTTGTTTTTAGCGCGTGGAACGATGTTGGTTTGCTTCATTTGGCAAAACCGTTGAAATTCAACAAATTCGTAAAACCGATAAAACTGCCAAAAAGTGGTGCAAAATTCATTGGCCAAGCCACAGGTTCAGGATGGGGTGCAACTGATAAGAATGTAACTATACATCCGAATCATCTGCAAATTATAGAGCTTCCTATACTACCTGCATCAAGTAAATATAAGATCTGAGTTAAGCTTCAAAATTACAATTTTAGTATTTTAGCATGTGCAAAACACTCTTTGATTTTCTTAGAAAAAGAACACATCTGTACAGGTCCGTTTGATAAAGGAATGTGTAAAGGTGACAGTGGTGGACCATTGGTCCAGAATGGGCAAGTAGTTGGACTTGTTTCATTTGGTAATGTTCCATGTGCCAATGGATATCCATCTTATTACGCAAGAGTTAGCAGTTATATCAATTTTATTACTAAGTATGTTGGAAAAATATAAGACAATCTGTTCTAAATTTTCAACGGACGTTATTAAAAAGCAAATTTTAATCTGAATTTTGNATATCTATTCAATATCCCCAGGAAACACTGCTACTCCTTTGCGTTTATTTTGGGCAAATATTTTGTTTTTATTTATTTGTAATTTTCCCTAACGATAAGAATTCCCCTACGTGCACACCAATGAAATGATAATTTTACCCAAGTTTGGAGCATAAAATATGCGATAAACGAATTTTTTTACGAATGATTTCTACATTGGGCAGGACACATGTCCTACTCAGGTGCCAGATGAAGATTTAATTATTTTTGCACATTTATAGCACTGGCAGAAAATTTAGGCACGTGTTTTATGCCAAAAAATGTAAAGAAACTATCCATTTAAAGTATTTACTCAGAAAATAAGCATTTGTAATATTGTTGAATCAGCTTAAACTTACCAAAAGAAAATTCTGATGAAGCAAAATGATGGAAAAAAAGTTCCTGCGGAAAACAACCATTTAGACGGCCAAATTGCGCACCTTTCCCTGAAGAAGTCTAAAAATGAACAAAAACTTCAGAAATTTCAGTGCTATTGCAATAATTCACATTTTAATGAAGTAAAGCCCAAAAATTACTGTGATAATTGTAGTAAATTTTCAATTGTCAGAAAAATAAACATTTTATTATTTAGAGGAAATAAGAAATTGCGTTGGTGTCTTAAATCTAAAATGATAAGCAGCTAAAGGAGTTGCATTGATTGAATTTAAGTCCAGTTTTCTATTGGGTGCATCTAGTCTAAATTTTATAATTTCAAAGCGACAATAAGTTGCTTGTTCACTGTGATTGTTGCCCAAATTGCTTGTTTATAGCTCGCAAAAAATGCATTACTCAAGATATCTTAATTTCCAAATATATGCCCTTTTCATATGCCAAAAATTTTGCCCGGTTTTGCTTAGATGGAGAAATCTGAGAAAGTAAAGTACATCTGAATTCCAAACTGCCAAAAAATTATAGCCGAAATTCTTTATGCATTATTTTTTGCAATGATAATACAAAATTATGCGAGAATCGTGCAAACCCTTGTACATAAAAATATAATACTTTTTCCATTATCTCCCATAATTTTTCCTATAAAAACCTCAAATATTTACTCATAAATCATAATGCAAAACGAGTTCATCAAACATGTTACGTCTGCTTCTTGTAATTTTCATCATCGGATCATTTATCGGTAAGTTTCTGCTTTGAAACATCATTTAGATTAAATTTGAAGTTGTTCAAGTTGCTGCTAACATATCACCTATTATTGTCGGAGGCCGTAATGCAAATCTAGGTGAATTACCCTATCAAGTGTCTATTCAAAAAACTAGCGATTCATCATTTTCACATTCTTGTGGTGGTTCGATTTTAACACCAACATGGGTTCTATCAGCTGCTCATTGTTATTGTTCTGGTTGTCGAATTGTAGCCGGAATTGTGGAATTGAATGGAACAAATCCTGAGCGCCAACAAATCGAAGTTGTCCAATTCGTTCTGCATCCAGATTATAATTTGTAATTCTAAAAAATTTTCACAAAAAGTAATTTCATACGATTTGTTTTTAGCCCGTGGAACGATGTTGGTTTGCTTCAATTAGCAAAACGATTAAAATTCAACAAATTCGTTAACCCGATAAAACTGCCAAAAAGTGGTGCAAAATTCATTGGCGAAGCTACATGTTCAGGATGGGGTGCAATTGATAAGAATGTAGCCATACATCCTAATCATCTGCAAATTATGGAGGTTCCCATACTACCTGCATCAAGTAAATATAAGATCTAAGTTCAACTTCAAAATTGCAATAGTAATATTTTAGCATGTGCAGAATATTATGACATTTTCTCAGAAAAAGCACACATCTGTACAGGTCCGCTCGATAAAGGCGTGTGTAAAGGTGATAGTGGTGGGCCCTTAGTCCAAAACGGGCAAGTAGTTGGTATTGTTTCATTTGGTCATCTTCCATGTGCCAGTGGAGCTCCATCTTACTATGCAAGAGTTAGCAGTTACATCGATTTTATTACCAAATATGTTGGGAAAAGAGAGAATAATCTGTTCTAAATTTACAAGGGATTTCATTAAAGAGTTAATTGTAATTCGAATTTTACTCGATTGCCTTAAGAATCCTTTGCATTTATTTTAGGCAAATATATTGTTTTTAGATATTTACACATTTTATCTAATGATAAAAACTGCCCCACATGTATATCAACGAAATGGTAATTTCACCTCTGCTTGGAACATAAAACATGCGATAGACGAGATTTTTGAAGAATCGTTTCTACAGTGCTCAGGATACATGCTCTAGTTTAAAGACAAATAAAGATCTAACTATTTTTGCATGTTGATACAGCATCAATAGAAAATTTAGACATGTGTCAAGCAAAAATCTTTTATGCCAGAAAATGTTAAAGAACTGTCCATAGGATTTACCCAGAAAACAAACATTTGTACCAATATTGAATCAGTTTTGACTTACCACAAGTATACTTTGATGTAGCAAAATGATACAGAAATGGTCCTGCGAGTGTGCAAATTTGGAAAAACAACCATTTACATGATCAAATTACGCATATTCTAATATATGACCAAGAGAGCTGTAAGAATGAGTATCTGCAAGAAAGAGTATAAAAATTTCAGTATTGTTGCAATAATTCATCTTTTAATGAAGCATTATTGAAATTGTCATAATAAATTGTTAATTAAAAAGAAAAATAAAAGTCTGATATTTTCAAATAAGCTAGTAATCACTGTTCTTGAATTTTTGCCCAATTGCCCTTCGTGAGTTCAAAATTTGGTCTTTAAAAATGAAGATTTTTTGCTGTTGATGATTCTTTTTCAGCTGATGAGATCGCACTTCGTATTGTCCGCGGAAGTGATGCCAAACGTGTTTAGTTTGATTTGGCTTTTAGATAAAACCGTAAATTTTGAGACAATTGTTATAGATCTGCATTCCAAAATGATTACCAGATCAGCAAGTTGCATTAGCCGAATGTATTTGAAATTCCGCTGTTCAGTTTCCTACCTGGTGCCTTAAATCTACAATGATAAGCAGCTTATGGAGTTACATTGATTGAATTTAAAGCCAGTTTTCCCTGAGTGCCTTAAATCTAAATTTTACGATTACAAAATGGCAAAAACTAAAAAGATAGTTCTTCCCTGTAGTAACTTCTCATTTTTTGCCCTAACTGTAGAAAATAACGGGACTGCTTATTTATAGCTCCCAGTAAAAGCAGCTGCCAGAGATTTTTGAATTTTCTTTCAGAATTACTTACCTGAGACTTGATAATTTTCAAATACCTCGCCAACTTTTCAGCAAGTGCCTAAAATTTTGAAGTATTTTGACTGGAAAGCTTAGAAACTTAGATGCGGAATAAAATGCAAATTTCAAACTGCTAAAAGCTGATGGTCAAAATCCTTTATGCATTATTTATTGCAGTGATAATGTAAGATTATGTGAAAATCGTGAAAAACTTTATAAATAAAAAAAACAATATTTTTTCTATAATCTCCTCTAATTTTTCCTATAAAAACTTTAACTCTTTGCACATGAATCATAATGCAAAATGTATTCTTCAGACATTTTACATTTGTTTGCTCTTACTACCATCATCGGATTATTTTCTGGTAAGATTCTATTGTGCAAATTCATTAAAATTAAACTTTGAATTGTTCTAGTTGAAGCTGACATATCACCTATTGTAATCGGAGGCCGTAATGCAAATCTTGGTGAATTACCCTATCAAGTGTCTGTTCAAAAACCTGGCGGTTCATCCTTTTCACATTATTGTGGCGGTTCGATTTTAACCTCTACATGGATCTTATCCGCTGCTCATTGTTCTTGTTCTGATTGTCGGATTGTAGCCGGAATTGTGAGATTAGATGGAACAAATCCTGAACGCCAACAAATCGAAGTAATCAAATTCATTATGCATCCAGATTATCATGGGTAATTTCGAAAAACTATCAAAATAATTCATTTGATACGATTTGTTTTTAGGTTCGTCAATGATGTTGGTTTGCTTCAATTGGCAGAACCATTAAAATTCAATAAATTTGTCAAACCGATAAAATTGCCAAAAAGTGGTGCAAAATTCATTGGTCAAGCTACAGGTTCAGGATGGGGCAAAATTGATAAGAATGCTACAATAAGTCCTTATCATCTGCAAATTATAGAGGTTCCGATACTACCTGCATCAAGTAGATATAAAATCTGTGTTGTGCTTCAAAATTATAATGTTCATTTTTAGCATGTGCAAAGTATTTTGAGGATTTCTCAGAAAAAGCACATATCTGTACGGGACCGGTTGATAAAGGAATGTGTAAAGGTGACAGTGGTGGGCCCTTAGTCCTGAATGGGCAAGTAGTTGGTATTGTTTCATTTGGCAGTGTTCCATGTGCCCATGGAGATCTATCCTACTATTCAAGAGTTAGCAGTTATATCGATTTTATAAATAAATATATTGGAAAATAGAAGAATAGAGGAAGCTCAATAAAAAGCAAATTGTAATCTAAAGTGTGACATTTTCTTCATTAATGCATATACTTTCGTTGCTCCGTTACATTCATTTTGGGCAAATACGTTATTGCAAGCTGTTTGCACTTGTTGCCATGCATGCATGCCAACTAATTTTACCTTTGCTTGGAGCAAGATGCGATAGAAGGAAATTAATAAGAAAGTTTTCTATATTGCTCAAGATACATGCCAAATTGAGATCTAATTACTTTTGCATTGATATAAAATTTAGGAACGTGACAAACAAATATTTTTTATCTCAAAAATGTCGAAAAACTGCCTACTTAGAGTATCTACCCAAAAAAATAAGCATGTGCGATAATGCTGAATCAGTTTAGACTTACCAAGTGTATATTCTGTTGACTTAAAATTATGGTGAAATATTTCTGCGAGTGTCTAAACTTGGGAAAACTACCATCACCAAATAACCAAAAGCATCTTGTTTTGCAACACAACAAAAGAAATTCCAAAATTAAATACCTGCAATCAAAATTATTAAAATTACAGTATAGTTGCAATAATTTTTATTTTAATGAAATATAAAGTAAAAATTGCTGCAATTGTAATAAATTTTTAATTGGACAATTAAAAAGTTTAATATTTTCATATAAACTACCAATTGTACCTAAGCAAATTGTGATCATTTACAGAGTGATCAAGAATGGCAAAGTATCTTCTATTGTTGTTCTTTAGTTTTTGCCCACGCATCTTTGGTAGGTTTAATTTTTTACCCTTCACATTTATAAATGAGGATTTTTTTGCCGCTGATCAGCAGGCACCTCGTATTGTCTGTGAGCGTGATGCCAAAAGGGAGGAATTGCCTTATTAAGTCGCAATTCAAAGACCCCGTAACGCACAGATATACATACATCTTCGTGGAGGTTCGATCTTAACATCAACATGGATTTTATCAGCTGCTCATTGTTATATGTCTTTTATAAAGGATTATCGAGTTGTAGCCGGAATTGTAATCGTAAATGCAACAGATCCCGAGCGTCAAGCAATTAATGTTGTGAAACACATTGAACACCCCAATTTTCAGGGGTAATCACAATTTTTCTTCAAAATAACTCATTCCATACGATATGTTTTCAGTGTTTTGAACGACATAACTTTGCTCCAATTAGCAAAACCATTGAAATTCAATAAATTCATCCAACCAGTGCAACTGCCAAAAAGTGGTGCTGAATTCAATGGTAAAGCTTTAGCTTCAGGATGGGGTGCAACTGATAACAATGCAATTACACGTCCTAATAATTTACAAGCTGTAGAGCTTCAAATTTTGACTTCATCAGGTAGGTTAACCATTTGCAATCAAAAAATGAATTTGCAAAGATTTTCCTTGTAGAATGTGCAAGATATTTCACAGGCTACTCAGAAAAAGAACATGTTTGTACAGGACCCATAAGTAGAGGCNTGGTGGACCTTTAGTCCAAAATGGGCAAATTATTGGAGTTGTATCATTTGGTGGTCGTACATGTGCTTGCAACATGTCATCTTATTTTGCAAGAGTTAGCAATTATTGTCGATTTCATTAAGAAGCATATTGAGAAATACATTGCGGAATTTCTAGTAAAAGATTTCAGTAAAAAAAAAACTTTAACATTTTGAAATTGTCATTAAGAGTCTCGCTTCCCTTTCTTTTTAAATCTACAATCTTCCTTCGATAGACGTATGAGAAATCAGTCGAGAAACAATCAAGTTATCTCCCACCTTCATCTAGCCAATCATAACTCACGAAACCACATTATATCATCTCCTGAGTTACTTAGAAT
This sequence comes from Hycleus cichorii, assembly GCA_013841215.1. Taxonomy (NCBI): domain Eukaryota; kingdom Metazoa; phylum Arthropoda; class Insecta; order Coleoptera; family Meloidae; genus Hycleus; species Hycleus cichorii. The sequence goes on from JACDRQ010001358.1 coordinate 13,900, forward strand.
GTGCTATTTTGAAAAACTTGATCATTTTAGACGCTGTTCTCCGAGAAACGGAAAAAAATATTGAAACGGGAATGAGTGTCCCGTGAAGCCTTAACTTCCCTTGATCTGCTTATATGTGTTTCATTTCATTTTATTGATTATCTAGGCACGTGTTCTTCTGAATGTTAACACATATTTTTTGAGTAAAAATGCGGTTTTTCGCAGTTATCGGAAAATACCGTTTGATTTTCCAAATCTCATGGACTATTTATTACCTATAGAAAATTTAATTTTGAATCGAATGAAGTATGTCCCATTGCGATATCTTTTGTCGTTGTTTCCCGTTTCTATCGAATTTGTTTCTCATTGTATCTTATGGGGGATTGAATGTTACCGTTCACTTCGAGCGACAGCCTTGATTCACTCCACTCCTTAGAAGCATATCGTATGCTTGATATTCTTTTGATTATTTTTAATGCCTCTACACAATTTCTAAGAATGTGAACTCTAAGCTTTATTAAAAAAATACTGAATTATCTGCTATTGCAAAAGTTTTGAAAAGTGCCACTCCAAATTATTTGCTAATTTCAAAATTGTGCATTTTTTCCTCAAATATGCTCAAGTACTTTTAAATTTGTGGAAAAATGGAAAAGTATTGTGTATTGTTGAAATAATTAATAGCTTAATAAAACGTATCGCACGAAATATTCTAACTATTGTAATAAATTTATTACCAGTTAGAACGAAAGATAATGCTCAATTTTCAGTATAAAATACCAAGCGGTAACAAATTTTAATTAGTTAAATATCAACAATGACCAAATTGCTTGTATTGTTACTGTTAAATTTTTGCTCAATCACCGTCTGTAAGTGTAATTTTCTACCTTTTATTTAGAAATAAATTATTTTTATCGCAGCCAATGAGATAGAACCTCGTATTTTCGATGGCAGAGATGCAAGACTCGGAGAATTTCCACATCAAGTTTCAATACAAACCAACAAACATATCTATCCTGTTCATTTTTGTGGTGGTTCAATTATTGCAGCTTCATGGATTTTAACAGCTGCTCATTGTACCAAACATGACCTTCATATTTATATAATTGTAGCTGGTATTACGAATTTAGATGATACACATCCTGAACGACAAGAACGT
>JACDRQ010001577.1:0-11379 GCA_013841215.1 Hycleus cichorii
ATAATTTACCCCATTTGTTGTTGTTAATTGGAAGGGTGGCAGGATTGAGTGATTTCCCTCGAAAATTTTCAAATATAAAAACACTACAATCACCGATACTGTATATTCAATAACGAAATGTATTAAACACCAGTAGCGGTTCGTGTTGCGAAAGCGATTTTCTATGTTACAACTGCAATCGCCATTATTGTATATTTTTTATAGAATTAAAAATGGTAGAAACCAGTGGCGGTTCGTGATTCAAATCAATCGTACTGGAAATTTTAGTAAATTAAAATTAATTTTGAGTTAAAAAAAGATCCGCCCCTGTTGTTGATTTACCCCATTAATGGTCGTGCTAATTATGTGTAATTCGAGGGGTGGTAAGATTGAGTTATTTCCCTCAAAATTTTCAAATATAAATTAACTACAATTACCAATACTGTATATTCTATTAACGAATTTTATTAAAAACCAGTAGCGGCTCGTGTTGCGAATAAATCCATGTATTATTGTTGAAACTTTACAAAATAGAAATGCGTAAAAGCATGAACCACCCCTATTTCGTTGAAAAATGAAAACACTAAATGTCGCTTTCACGATCCATTGACGTGCCAATTATCGGATTATAATTGAATAGAAATTTTTCAAATATATAAAAAAATCACAATCACCAACACTGTATATTCCACAATTAATTGAATCAAACCAGTGGTGGCTCGTCATTATTATGGAAATTGTACAAAATTGAATTGAGAAAGAACACGAGCCGCCTCTGTTGCTTCTCCTCTTATTTACCCCCCTCTGTATTTTTTAAAGAAACTCAAGACTAAATATCGCTCATATAATCCATGGGCGTACCAATGAAATTCTAATTTGAAAAACCAGTAGAATTCGATTGTTTTTCTGCAATTTTTCAAATATGGAAACACTCAATTCGCCGTTACTGTATATTTTAGGAGTTAAACTAAAAATTGTGGAAACCAGTGGCGTCTCGTGATTCTAATCACATTATTTTAGAAATTTTGTCTACCAAATAAAACCGAGCCACCCCTGTTGTTTCTCTGGCTTATTCACCCCATTTGACTCGTGTTTTTTTTTTAATACGACAAGCCTCATGATTCATTGGCGTATCAATTAAACAATTGAATTATTTTAAGATTTTCAACTATAAAACAACTACAACCACCGATATTGTATATTCTATAAAAAATTGACTAAAAATGGTGGAAACCAGTGGCGGCTCGTGATTCGGTTAAATTATTGTAAATACGAACCACCCCTGTTGCTTCTACTATTATTTACCCCATTCGTCTCTAGTATTTTTTTTAAAGAACTAACAGACTAAATGTCGCTCTCATGATTCATTGGCGTGCCAATTATAGGGCTGTAATTGAGCATGGGGGTGGTAGAATTGAGTTATTTCCCTGAAAATTTTCACAAATATAAATAGAAAAAGAGAGAGAGATAGGGGGTGGAAAGCAATCTAACAATCAAAATGACTCATCGGAATCTATACCTATACATATTACAACCCCCTTTATCTATCACATGTAATCTATCTTTGTCTATTCGATTATTTTTCCAATTATTATCAATACTACCCCCTTTTCTTCTCTCTATTATTATCATTATTATTATCATTATATAAAATGTGAGAATTATCAACAAGTGTCGGTCGAAATTGGAGTGATAGTGGTGGTTGGTTAAGTTGGTGGTGGTGGCGATTTCAATGACAGACATCCATCCGAACCGGAACTAATAAAACAATCATCATTTGTTTATTGATAATTATTTTATTATATTAACGGACAAACAGGTGGTAATTTAAATTAACCACCCCCTAATTAGTTGTCTTTTACATATTGATTAAAAGTATATAATTATTAAAATAATAATAATAATAATATTAATTATAATGGTAATAACGAATAGACATCAACCAGATGGCGCAACTGTCTCGATTAATATCTGCCATCTTTATTCCATCCATCTTTATCATTCTTATTTGATTTCCTATCTTCTATCTCGTTTCTTTTTAGTAGTTCTATGGTATATCGATGAAATTTTGTTGTTTTTTTGACAACTTCAAGATCGCCATCTAATCTAATCTTATCTCAATTGTAAAATATTGATAATAATAATAATGATAATAAAAACAAAATATTTTTCAATTGTTCCTAAATACCTTTTCCAGGAAATTGTCGGCCTAGGGGTATATTTGTGTGTGTGTCTGTGTGGGGTAGCCACTTTCTGTTAATGGCACTTTAAATATTACCCGACATCACAGTCGACCCTTTTCCCATCCCCACTCTCTCTCTCCAACTCCCTTTTGCCCCCAACTAACTATCTCTTTCCAACTGTTCAATTGTTTCTAATTTACCAACCCTTAATAATAACGCACACTCTGATTTTTGTCAATATTGAAATCTATAAATCATAGTTGGCTGTATTTGTCAAAAATTCATGGCCACCTTTAATTCGATTATTTTCTAAACAAAATTCGTTAAAATCCAAAGTTAACTATGATTATACCACCATTATGTAACAAAATTAAACAAAATCTAAATCAAGGTGGCTGTGATAAAGTGGCAATTGTCACGTTTAAATATTTGGTTGTATACAAAAAAAATTGAACAAACAAATTTCACCATAGACGACTTGGATTTTTTTACAACTATTACCCGGTAATTCAATGAGCGAGAAAAAGATAGATAACCGCTTTCTCAATAATAATAACTGAAGAGATGGTGGAAATTTTATGATACCCACACATTTGTTATTTATTTATTTATTTATTTGGGTAGAGAAAAATAGGGGATTTTTTACTCGAAATTACCCGGTTGCCCTTGAGAAAATTTCACATTTTTACCCCCGAATACGGGGAAATTTTCTACAAAAATAATCATAGATACCATTGAAATCACCCTCTAGATACACCCATCTTTATCTAACTTTCAATACATAGAATACAACTATCTCTATTTCTTTATATACAACAACAAGTACAGTCATATCAAAAAAAATAAACCAACACCTTGTATATAAGAGTTATATACAAAATTATTGGAGTCGATAGATAGAGATAGAGATAGAGATAGTGGTCACGTGATATCACCCCCGCCATTATCCCCTTATACCCCTAGTAGGTTGTTTTTTTTTCATTTGTTTTTACCTCAATTATTGTTAATTCACGAGTAGAAGACGAGAGGGGGGGTACAGTGTTACCAACTTGAATTCAAACGGAAAAACCACAAAAAACTAGATAAACAAACCGGTTGATTTTAACCTAGAATTTTGGCGAATTTCAAATTAAATTAAATTGCAATTAATTCGAATCGAAATTAATTAAACTTACGTAATTAAATCGAATTAATTCCTCTAATTATCGATAAATACACACACAAACACAATTATTTAATTAATAATAGTAATAATTTTAATAACAACAAAACAATAACTGTCATTTGAACATAGCCAACTATTTTAACAATAATAAGCCGATACAGTGATTTATTTAAAAAAAAAAACAAAAGAAATCATTATTCTCACCAAACCGTTTCTATATAAAGGGGTTGTCTTTTATATATAAATCTATATAATATACAAATAGGGGGTGGTAATTTCGCGCGATTTTCACCCCTAACAACACGAAACTCTACACATAACCTCAAAAATCCATCAACACCAATAATAATAATAATAACGTAGACACACTGTATACACGTACGGTTTTATATACAGAAAATTTCAATAGTTTCTCCGATTTATTTTTTATTAATTTCCATAATAATTAAATTAAATTATAGAAATATTTAAATTAGAAACAATTGAATTGAAAATGGTGGTTAATAGTTGTGGAAAAATAAACAATATCGAAACGACAACAAATGAATAAAAACGCACACATAAAACACCGTATAGTGGCAAAGCAAAGCACACTACGATCTCACTCGACAGACTGATGCGTTTTACTTTTGTACACAGCTGGCTGTACATAAAATAGAAAGAGACAACAATACAATTAAATAAAGATAGATATACTTATATACAAACAACCATATAAGCCTATATACTCGAGTATATAGTTATATATTATATAAATATATAGATATATAACGGACTATACAAAAAAAGAGAGGTTATGTATTTTATACATTACTCTCCCCTTATGTACGAGAAACAGTCAGTCAACGCGGTATATAAGTCTGTTTCTACCGACTTATCGCTCTATCTCTCTCTAATTTATAGTTTTCTTCAATCTATCTATCTTTGTTATATATTTGTTGTATGTAGAAATATATAGAAGGCTATGGATTTGTGCGTGTGTTTGTTCGTTCGTTCGCTCGGACGGCTTTTGTGGAATAACGAGAACAGGCACACCAACACAAACACACAAAAAAACTACACACACACACACACACACACACACACGAAATAATGCCGCTAAATTTTCATATTTCATTTGTTTCCAATTTATAACAAATCTAAGTCGTCGTAATGTGACGTCATTGATGGATCAACCAATCGAAATTAAACGTCGAATAACCCCAACTGACTAGATTAATTTATTGAAATTTCGACAACGATAGATTGAATTAGCATACTAGATTATGTGGTAGTTTTACAAAAAATTAAAACAGTAGGCTTTGTTTTAATAAAAATTGCCAATAGAAAGCAATCGGAATCTTCCATCTCTATCTATTTTTTTATTATAATTAGAATTACAATAATTACAACAAGGATAGTTGCAATTTCGATTGTTATATATTCCAACATATCTACATATATACACCGATAATAAAGGATAGACGATCGGTTTTAATGTGTGTAAGAGTGAGATCGAATCGGATAGACTTACTTGGTTCGATTTTTTTTGTAAATTTATACCCGGCCTTCTTTTCAATTGGAATATGAACGTTTTTTTGATCTCCATCTTTGTCTAATTGTCGTGTTAAAATTGTGAATTAGATCGAGATAGATGTAGATAGATCGGAAGGGTTACCTTGGCAACAGGTCAATAGATTTCTACCGGTGGAAAAAATCGCTTAATTAACATACATGTGGAGAAACAAAAAAACAAAACAAGGATAGATAGAGATGTGATAATCGTAGCAGGCGGTGGTTGTATGAAACAAAAAAATAAAAACAAAAATGAAGCTAATGTGATAACATCATCATCCATAATTCATCTTTTAATTAATTGTCTGGTTTGTGTCTGTCAAATTGTCGTTGTTGTTTTATTAAAACACCCCATCTTTGTCTATTTTTGTGTCTCTCTCGTTAGGGGTGATTTTTGTCAAATTTCGATGGTTTCTTTTGGATTTCCGGTCGTACTATCCGCACAATATCGCTCTATCTTTGTCGAAAATTCCACCCTTCTTCGTTTCGGTTTATTTGTAAACTACCACCACCCCGCCAACACCCCTTAGGAATCGGAAACAGCTGACATCAGTTTGTGTGGATATTATAGAGAAAAATAGAGATAGTTAAATGTAGAGAGAGTGATAGAGATAAGTTTGCCCTGCACATTGAGCGCCCTAAGGGCTTCAACAGCCCAAACAAATATTACACATAGCCACCCTTATATCTCACTAATACAAAAAAAAAATACACCAATAGATGAAAATCGAAAGAAAATCGAATTTCAATAGATGGCTATGGAAAAAAACAAAACGAACAATATTCAAAATAGAACGAGATAGNGACAATCGAATTCTCTACGATTTAAACAAAGACAAACAATAATGTATCTAGATTATACAGTTATCTCTTTCTATTCTACCTATATACTGTAGAGTATATAATGTGAAAATAATTGAGATAAACGCCGATAGATGGCGTGGATTTCTATTATTATCACTATTATTATTATTCGAAGCACAAAAATTGGTTTTTGTTCGAAAAGTTGGCAATATTGGCAAGCAACAGTTGGTTATTGTTGACAAAAAACAACCCTTAATGAATTAATCGGTATAGTAGGGGTGGGGGTGGTTTCTATGATTTCCATAAATTTAATTTAAATAAAAAACCGTCGATTTATATAAAAAAGTATATAATTATATAGAATTTTTGTATATAAGATAAGAGCCCACCTTATAAATACATAAATAATTACAGGACTCACTCAGACGGCTATATATAGAACAAAAAAACCCACAATTGACCCAGTTTACACCTGAAAACAAACCAATTATTCGAATAATTACGTAATTTCGACGTTTTTAAAACGAAATAATCGATAATTCCAGATAAATCCTCAAAAAAAAACCAACAAAAAATCGAATTTACCCCCAAATTTCGGTTAATTAACGGGGGTAACTATCCGAAAGTATGGTGTAAACGTGGTCATCGCATATAAGCATGTAACCCCTAGCATTTTATCTCGTTAACGATGCCAATTTATTTTCCACAATAAAACAAAATCTACGTCAATACAACAAAGATAACCATATCGAAATTCTAATAAGCTAAACAAAGATAATAAATCAACAAGATAGAGACAACAATATCGGTTGGTTGTTTTGTAAGAATTATCGAGAATCAAGTCGGCTGAATTTCTCCATTCGAATTAAAAACGACATTACGTCACCATTTGTGAATGTGTGTGTGTACAATTTAATATTGGAAACGAGTCAAGTGAGCTGTGACATGATAAAATCCCTCTCTTATCTTGTTATAAATACCGGAATTTCCATAGACTACTATGTTTTTTTTTACTGAATTCTCCATTGATATTATTATAAATTATTGTAATAAACATAAATATTTTCGAATAGTAGGCGGTGATATTCTTTTGTTCATTCTTCTTTCTTTTGTTATAGAGTGGGTGGCAATTGTTTAGATTTATTTTGTTTTTTTAAAATATTCTATACGAAATTGTTATTTTTGTAAAAAAATAAACAATTGAAAAGGGGTGGGGCGGCTTAATTGCATTCCATTCTATTTTCGTATAGGCGCCGTCTAATCAAAAACATCAAGTGTGTATTTAAATAATTTGTATGTATGTGTGTATTTCAAGGTGAACTTGACATAATTTCCACAATAGTAATTTATTCTTCCCCCTAACAAACAGTTGGTAACATTGTTCTCCACCGACTAATAAAATTGATAAATGGCGCTATTTTTCAAATCAACCACTATAAATGGCTAATTTCCCCCTAGAAACCGGTTGGTAATACTGTTGTCCATCGACTAATACAATTGGTGATAATTGGCGCTATTTTTCAAATATCAACCAATGGCGACTACGATTTGTTTGAATAATTTCGAATCGAAGTGTGCCATGTGAAACAACTTTTATGTCAGCATTGAAAGTTGTTTGAATTTTTCATCGATACTTATTTCAAATCAAGTATGTCGGTTCAATTAAAAAATTCAAGTAGACTATGATTGTTGTAACGTATCTCGTTGATTGTACCCATCAATTTGAGGTTATGTTCTATCAATTTTTATTTCCAATAAAGCGTATGTAAGAGACAGAGATGGCTATAGGATGCAGAAATAAGAAAGTTGGCTTAGAATTACGTGATCAAATTTACAATTAAAACGAGATAGAAGATATTTATTTGAAAATATCCTACACAATATCGTATAGTTGTATCCTTGTTTAACGCAATAATAATAATAATAATTATCGTTTAGAACGAGTAGAAAGTAGAAATTCAATATTACGTAACGTAATACCGACTATCTATTTCTAAATTACTTCATTGGTAATTGAAACAAAACAATAACGTTATACACATGCGCACTTGATATTCGTTATAAAAATTCATAATACAGGTTGGCCATGGATTTAAATTTATTGGAGTCGTAGATTAGTTCGGTTGTTTATTAGTCATTGATAACAAAAATCAAATACAAAGGATGAATTAAGCTACGACAATACGTAATCAAAGACATATTAGTCGTGTAGATTTCATTCTATACAGTTTGTTGGTTGCGTCGTAACTTGATTCGATTGCTCAAAAAATGCATCAATGGTGTAATCGGAATAAAGCTACGACGTAACGTTATTAAAAACATGGCCAACTACCTGTTGAAATAAGAACTAAATATTTGTAAGCTATTCAAAGTACAAAAATCCGTGTTAATCGAGAACTATGTACTCTATTTAAACGATTTGAACGGCTTATTTTACAAATTATCTCTAATTATTAGTAGTAATTCTAATTTGAAATACTCATAGTTTTACCGCAATTAACAATAATCGATCCGTGCTATTTGAGGGTTATAAGTTATTGTAAAACCGGTGTAGTATAGCTTTAATTTATCGACTATCGGTTAAAGTGTGCAAGGAAATTTCTCAGTATCATTGAAAATCAGTATCTTGGTTTACACGGTCTTCTATTTACGCGGTTTTAAATAAAAAAAATCTAATTTTACTATTTAGTCTAAATGTAAGCAATGAAAACAAATAAAAAGGTTTGTTATAATATTGATTTGTATTTTATTTTACACGGTTTCAGTTTGCACGTATTTACAGTCGAAATCAAGACAGCCGTATAATTTGAAGTATTATCGCTTAAATTATCGTAAGTAAACTACACGGTAACTAGATTTATTTAACACGATTTTACTCTAACTTTAATCAATCGTTTCAATAGAACGCGAATTAGCTACCTAATAGCACGGTTTAATTTTATAAAATCGTATGTGTGCATATTTTACGAACTAGTGCGAAAAGTTAAAATAATAATAACCAATAAGAACACAACATTTCTATTGTTTTCCATTGCTTAGCAACAAATGAACATCAAAAATGGCCCTCTTGAAATATTTGCGCATTTTCATAGGGGTAGTTTTTACAAAAAAAAAATTACACAATTTCTTCCATCAAACAAACCTTCTCACCCCAAAATTAATCGCCATATTTTGTCAAACAAACCCACCCCTATCTACCGACCCTTAAAATACTAGAATTACAACAACATTGAACAAAACAAAAAACAAAACGATGAAATAAATTTTACTTATCGACCATAGCGACATCTGTTGGTTGAAGATATCGGAAACCCTCAACTTACCCCACACCGCTCCACACAACATCCCTTTTGGACGATAAATTTTGTCCCTTTTCCGCCCTTATGGAATATTATCGACAACGATCATTTAGGGGGTGAAATATTAAAAATATACAAGGTGGCGTGGAGGGGTGAATTCCGGAAGTGGATTTCTACTTAAAACCACCCTTTTAAATACTCAACCTACTAGATTACTAATTAACAAAAAAAATACAATCAAATCAACTATGATTGATGATAGTTGAAGAAGAAAAATGGACGATAATTGTAACAAAAGAATAAATAGAAACAAATGAATGAACGGATTAGAAATTGTCGAAATACCGACAAAATGACGCCACACACAGCCTACTATTTCGGGAATTCTCATAGAAATCTTTAGAATGAAGTATTCGTGCATGATGTGACAACACTGTAGGTACGTATAGAAACTTCCAGTCGACCATCTCAATTAATCGATATAATAATGGTAATTGTTTATTTATTATTATTGCTATTTAAAAACAAAAGCCAACTGGATTAATTTAACAAAATTAACGACACAATAAAGAATCAAGTCGCCTTTTACACATAAAACAAACGATAATATGACGTCGAAGTATACGCGATTTTTTCGTTGTAATATCAATAAAACAATTGAAACGTAATGTCAATTTCGTGTTTGTTTTATCGATGATTATTATTATTATTATTGGGATTATTATTAAAATAAAGGAAATAATTGAATTGGCAATAATTGATTTGGTCAACTTTATAAGTGAACAACTGAACGATCGATACGATAAGAGTAATATGTTATAGCGCATGCGCATATCAATTCTGACAGGGTCACAGCAGGCCATGCAATCCACACACGCCGACTTTGATCCCGGTTTGTTATTTTACAGAAAAATCATTTGTTTTTATTATTTATTGTTTTTGTTTTTTCGTTTGTTTTATTAACCGAAAAATCATGACAACTGTGTTAATTTACACGATCATTTCTATAGAGGGGTTGGTTAATCGAAAAATAATTATAGGGTAGTTGAACGAAATCTAACCACCCCTTCAATGGCCATGAGCGCCTGATTTTAATGTTGCGTAATTTTTCCCATTTCCAACCATCTTTAAGGGTTGATTTGTGCCATTTCAAATTGTAAGGGTTGAATTCGTTTTTGATAATTTAAATTTTTGTAGGTGTGCGCCAATATCAAAGGTGGCTATGATTATATTACAAAACAATTGACTACTACTATAAATTGATTCGCAACTGTTTCATGGTTGTTAGGAAGGGCTGTTTTGTTGTTATTGTATTAGGTCGGCCATTTTATTGTTTGTATACACGTGTGTGTGTGTGTGTGAGTATAATCAAGTTATAGGTGTAATAAATTCAATGTCAAGTAGGCGATGAAATTTTATGTATTGTAACAAAAAAATAACAAAAATAAAGATAAAGCATGCCTTGGAAAACAAATGATTGTTAAATTTGAAACTCTAATAAAATCCATTCATTATTCTAGTAGGCGTCGGTTATTAACTGTAATGAACGTAACGCTTCGATTAGATCGGACGATTAATATCAACGCCAGTTGATTGTTTTTATTGTTTATTTTCAAAGTCGACTCGATTATTTACCAAATTCGGTTATTACGACCATAATTCGGTTATAACGACATTAAATTGTTGGACAGAATTTAGAGTCGACTGTGAAAATTTGCGCCGACTTGACAAGAATGACATTTGTTGAATTAAACACGTAACTATGGCAACCAAATTCGATTACAGTACAGTTCGATTGTTTCGAGAATTGGCGCAATTTTTCTAATTTCGATAAATAATCGACGTACGTTATTTTTATTTCATAGCCTACTATGGTTAGTCGGTACAAAGTTCAACTCTTACTTATCGTTGATTTTTTGTTTATTTTCTTATCAACAACAATCCATCCTTGTCGTTCTCAATATAAATCCATATTATTGTCTCTTTCTATTTGTTTATTGTTTTGTTTATGTATACGAAACATCCTTCCGTTCCATTTAAAATTCAAATCACGTCAACTATGCCCGTTTCATGTTTGTTTTGTTTTTTGTTTTTGTTTTTTTTCAATAAAATACTTGCATACCAATTTTAACACATTTTCTAATTTACCCCCACTAAAATCACCACCACCCCTAATTACCGTCTATCTCTATCTAGATTAATCGGATAATTTGTCTATCTTTGTTCAATTTCCCCTTATTTTATCGAGACGGTGGATTTGTGTGGGTGAAGCTGATATTGATCGAACGCCACCACCACCAACCACCCCCGTTCCATTTCTATAAACACTTATCAATTTAGATCGTAGGCGGCAATTTACCTCAACTCACCCCTCGGTTTAATTGTCAAATTTATT
>JACDRQ010001631.1:0-11701 GCA_013841215.1 Hycleus cichorii
TCAAAATCGGAGAGGGACAGTTGTGTCCCTTTCCTTATTAGTTCATTTTTTAGTAAAACAAAATTTCGAACATAGCTACGACAAAAAATTTGGACGGAAGTTTATAAACCGATGTCCTAGTAAAATTTCTACAAAAAAGTAATTAAAATTTTAGATTTTTGATCGAAAATGAAAATTCTCTATGTATTCGATTTATTTGGTTTCAAAATTGGTTACGTATGTCGTAGTTTAGTTCACTTTAGAGAAAAACAAGTAGTCTGAGCTACGGCAACGTATTTGGATTGAAGTTTAGAGTCGTAATTGGCTGTGATTTTGGTTACATAGCTTGTAGCTGAGCTCATTTTACAAATAAACAAATGGTCGAATTAAGTTACGACAATTTTGAATGAGAATTATAAGAGAAATTTTAACAGAAAGTCGAGAAACAAATTCAATTTCTCTGTCTGTTCTAATTAGTTTAATAATTTCATGGTCTACTACGACTATTCTTTTCCTTACATAAGTGGTAACTTAGTTCATTTAAGAGAAAACCATGTAGTCGAACTAAGCTACGATAATAAATTTGGATACTCGTTTTTATTTCTGGTGGAAATCCTACAAGATAATCAACAAAATATGAAACTTCTCTGTCTATGTTATGTAATTTTATAGTTGGCTAAGCTTTTCGCTACGTAGGTAGTAGCTTGGTTCATTTAAAAGAAAAACAAATGGTCAAACTAAGTTAGGGCGATAAATTTGGATTGTAGTTTTGAAAGCGAATTTCTTATGGAAACTTCTCTATCTATGACATTTATTTAGTTTCATAGTTGGCCATGCATTTGGTTACGTAGGTTGTAGCTTAGTTCATTTCATAGCAAAACAAAATTTACAACATAGCTACGACAAAAAATTTGGATGGAAGTTTATAAAACGACTTTTTAGTGGAATTTCTACAAAAAGTGGTTGCACTAATTTGCCACCAGAAAATTACTATTTTCTGGTGGAAAATTGGTTACGTATGTTGTAGTATAGTTCATTTTACAGTAAAACCAGTAGTCGAACTGAGCTTCGACAACAGATTTGGATTGAAGTTTAGAGATTTTGGTTACGAAGCTTGTAGCTGAGATCATTTTACTGGACAATTTTGAATGAAAATTATAATGAAAATTCTACAAGAAAATCGACAAACAAAAAAGAAATAAATAAATTTCTTTGTTTATGCTAATTTAGTTTCATAATTTCATAGTCTACAAGGACTATTCTTTTCGTTACGTAGGTTTTAACTTAATTCATGTAAGAAAAAAACACGTGTTCGAACTAAGCTACGATAATACATTTTTTGGTGCAAATTCTACAAGAAACTCAACAAAAAAAAAGAAAATACTCTCTCTCTATACTAATTAATTTTATAATTGGCTAAGCTTTTTGTTGCGTAGGTTGTAGCTTAGTTCATTTTAGAGAAAAACAAATGTTCAAACTAACAAGGAAAGGGATACAACTGTCCCTCTCCGATTTTGCTAAAATTTGGTATACAGGAAGAGCTTGAAAAAATAGTCGATGCATTTTTTTTTTGGCTGCCCATATTCACTTTAAGGGGGTGAAATTGCTCCTTAAAGTTAACCCCCAAAAACATGTTTTTAGCTATATCTCGAGCACGAAACTAGATATCGAAATCATTCAAAAACTGAAATATTTTGTACAATCAATACTATATTATGACCCAGCAGACAACAACCCTCCGGTTTGCGAAGGGTGACAAATATATGTGTGGTAGTAGTTNTGCTCCCCCTGGTCACAATTTTACTGATTACTCCTCGTAATCATCAACTTTATAGAAAAACTAAAGTTAGCTGTTTTTGGTTTTTTCGATTCATTCTCTATTTAAAGGGTTGCAATCCCCAATATATTATAACTACCAAATTGAATTTTTCGTATCATGAGACTAATCAAATGCTAAAATGTTGTTTATAATGATCATTAGTCGATATCATGAAGAATTTTTAGGATTGTATATTGCAGGATAAAAATAAAAATAGAATTTCAGCTTTTGAAAGAATTCGAAATCTTGTTTCGTTCTTGAGATATAGCTAAACATGTGTTTTTGAGGGTCAACTTTAAGGGGCAATTTCACCCCCTTAAAGTAAATATGGGCAGCCAAAAAAATATGCAACGACTATTTTTTGAATCTCTACCTGTATACCAAATTTTATCAAAATCGGAGAGGGACAGTTGTGTCCCTTTCCTTGTAAGTTACGACAATATATTTGGATAATAGGCGAATTTCTGGTTTCAGAATAGGCCATGTATTTTGTTACATAGGATATAATTTAGTTCATTTGGTAGCGAATCAAGTGGTCGAATATAGCTACAACAGAATTGAAGTTTTACAGTTGGCCATGTTTTTGTTCACGTACGTTGTAGCTAAGTTCATTTTACAGAAAAACAGATGGTCAAATTACGATCTTTACGACATCTTTATATGGAAATTATGGTGGAAATTCTACAAAAAATGAAAATTCTCTGATTCAAAGTGGGCCTTGCATTTGGTTACGTAAGTTGTAGTTTAATTCATTTGACAGGGCAAAAATGGCCGAATAAATCTATTTTTCTTACAATTTGATTACGTAGATTGTCGCTCATTGTCATTTAAGAGAAAAACAAGTGGTTGAATTGAGGCGATTTTCTGATGGAAATTCTAGAGGAAAGTGGTCGAACTAAGTTACGATAATAAATTTGGACGTTCATAACACGACTTTCTAGTAAATCTGCAAGACAATTGACTGAAAAATGTAAAATTCTTCATCCATACTATTTAGTTTCATAATTCGCTATACATTTTGTTCCGTAGGTTGTAATTTAGTTCATTCGACAGTAAAACCAATGGTCGAACTAAGTTACGACAATAAATTTGGATGATTATTTATAAGACGTTTTTCTGATGGAAATTCTACAAACAAATGGATCGAAAAATTAACATTCTCTGCCAATACTTTTCAATTTCATAGTTAGCCATGCATTTTATAGAAAAATACCTAATAATTCTCTATTTATGTTATTTAGTTACGTAACTGGCTGTGAATTTAGTTCCGTCGGTCGTAGCTTAGTTCATAAGACAAAAATAAGAAGTACTCGAACTAAGCTGCGACAGTAATTTTAAATGATAGCTTATAAGACGATTTTTTGGTGGAAATTCTACAATAAAATCGAATGAACAATAAAAACAGTTTTAGAGTTGGCCACGCAGTTGATTACGTACGTTGTAGCCGAGTTCATTTGACAGTAAAACAACTCAGCCGAACTAAGCTATGATAACAAATTTGGATAGAATTGTTTGTGTTGATTTTTAAAACTTGTTATAGATTTCAATAATAAAAATAAAACTATGTAAGCCTCTTCCTTTATGAATTTCCAATCAACAATTACCGATTAATTTAAAATAATAATGGCAACAATGTAGGAGAGAGCAACAAAATTGATATTATGATTATTATTATTACTATTATTGTTCTTTTTGAAAAGATCAAGGGCAAAGGATATTGCCATCGAAATTTATTTATTCAACATTCAAATCAATCCATCTTTGAATGTCTTTTTTTATCTTGTTTCATATGCCATATATGTATGTATGTGAGAGACTTTGTCAAATGTTTTGGTAAAAATTGATTAAAAATTTTAATTATTTTACCCTCACATCCATCCATCCATACATACATATTTATGTATACAGGATGGTTTACAATACAATTGACAATACGGGATATACAGTTGGCAATGGCTCACTTACAGAGTGTCGTAGCTTGATTCATACTTCACTACATTTGACATTTGTTCAATGCTTACTAGATTTTCTAACATTAATCTGTATTACAGACTTATTTATTTGACTAAATTGAAACTTTGGAAAAGGTGCGAATTTTGGCAGCACTGGCGCTCGTAACGGTCACACAAAAAATATTCCTATCTTTATTTCTTTATCATCTTATTTATTGTCTTTTGTTGCCAAGTTTTACTGTTAGAAAATTTGCTGTTAACCATAAAATAATTAGAAATTTGCGTTGGTAAACAGCGCCACTGTGGTGAAAATTCCATGAGTAAGCCTGCAATACAGAAAGAGTTAGAAAATCTAGCAGGATTTGCATTTGTTTGTGCAATTTTTAAACATCCGAATGTAATCAAAAACACAACCAACTGTAGAAAAAGTCCAATTATAGTAACAGAAATTATTAGTGGTATTCTCTAACTTTCTCACGGTTCGTTACCATGATAACTCTAAATAGAGCTACTTTCTTACTCTTTACAATGCCATCAAATGTAAAATTGAAAAGAGTCAAGTAGAATGTAGGTTATTCAAAACAGACTGTCAGTATACGGTGTTGTCATAGTAATCAGTCACTAAATGTTAAAGAATATCACTGGATGATTGCGAAAATTGCATTACAAACAGCTTAAATAATGGACTTATGGAAAGATTAATTCAATTAGTTTGTTTTGAAAACAAATTTCAAAATTTTGGCACGTGATTGAAAATTTTCACAACAAAGAAACGATTATTTAAATCTAGTAGCCTCTGCTAAATTTTGCCATTTGTAACAAATGAATCTTCACCGAACTGTCTACTTGTTTTTCTCTCCAACAAAACAAATTAATCAATTGTTGTTTTTCTATCGCTGAAAATTGTAACTAATTCACAAATTATGGAACTTCATTTTCTTATTATTTCGACAAATAATTTGGAACACACTGTGTGTATGGGGTGTTTCCTGATATTTCTCCTCGCAGTAGCCTATGACTTTGTGAACGTAGGTCAGTTTCTAGTTCCAACTAAATAATCTGCATTACAATCTGTTGAAACAAGAACTTGTCGATAATGCAGATGATATCGAGACGAAACAAGAAGCTGACCTACGCTCACAAAGTCATAGGCTACTGTGAGGAGAAATATCGGGAAATATCGTAAATATAGGAATATCATGAATATAGAGTATATAGACTCACTAATAATTATAGGGTATAAAATTAAAATCAAAAGACATTAACAAAAAAAAAAAAAACAGTTCACTATTATTAGAATTTTTTTGTTGTCAATAGCCTTATATTTCGTTATAAACAGGTAATGGAATTAAATCATGTCAATTTTTAAATTAAATCATTATTATCATCATCGTCATCATCATTACTATTATTATTATTACATATCATTTGAACAATTGAATATTTATTACTTCTAGTGTAATTTGTGCTTTCTACTTTGCCTACTGACAGATAGATGGCCGTACCTAACAACATTTCTAGTTTTCTTTGAAACTATTATTATATTCATTTTGTTTTTTTTAAGTAGTGATTATAATTCGCAATAATGATAGCAAGATTTTAATAGAAAATTTATTAATAAAAAAATCATTATTTGAAAAATACAGAAAACTTTTTAAAATAGTTAACTAACAANTACCCTCCGCTAAAAGTCTTAAGATATCATAACAGATGGCGCATGTATAATAATTAATATAAGTGGTAAATTTGAAAGTAGCGTCCGCTTTTTTTTAAATTAATAGTTAATTATTTAATGTTTTTTTTCTACTTATTTGCTAAAATAATTATAGAATTTCTAATGAGGAAAACTGTCATGTTGTTTGAAACATGTTAAATTTTAATTGTTCCTTGACATTTCCCAATTTTCTCATTTTTTTCCTTTATTGTCCATTTATTAAAACCGGAAATCAACTGTCTTGTTTTCTATCATTATCTCTCACTTTCTCTCTCTATCTGTCTATTTAACTGTCTTAGGATATTTATACTTAAAAATACCAGGGACGGATTTAGGCGCCTATTTATAACAAAAGAATAATTTTAATACGTGTAAATACACCTTTGAAAATAATAATAATAATAATATCTATGACAATAAACATTATAAAAGCTATCTTGATTTAAAATCTTATGTTTATTATTGTAGCAGAGAGAAAATAAAGAGAAAATTATATGTTTCTGTTAATTATAAAAAAAAAGACAAATTGACAATAAGTAGGCCATGGGTTTTATTTATCTTAGGCATCTATTTCTATATTTATCCATTTATTTGTTTATTTATATATTTATTTAAGAAACTCTTGATAATAATCACAACAATTGATAAGAGATGAATCATTCTAAGAAGAAATCAAAAATAACTTTCTAGCAAACAAGCATCAATTTAGAGAGTGTGCAATAGTATTTCAGTTGGCCATGCATTTGGTACGTAGCATTATAGATTGCTTCGATTGTTTCTTTCTCAACTGAACAAATGCCAAATTTATACAACCAATTTTTAAACTAAAAGGAGAAGGATTTAAATTTTGCGCGCCCAAATGCTAGCTTTCTATTGGCTCTTTTACAGTCAAGTTTACACAACGCAAAAATAATGCCTATTCAAATTTACGGTCAAAAAGATCTAGTTTTTGTTACTAGTGACTTTTTCAGTGTAAATCCGGCTTTAGTGCTAGCTTCAAAATAGAGTATAGCAATGAATAAAGTGAGTATACCCGAGGACAAAAAATAAGAAACTGGCTCATACATCAATTTATTTAATAATGGTATTCTATTATTTTTCTAGCATTTAGCAGAATCTGATAGTTTTCTAACCTCACCGTCTGGAACGTGGTCTTTGAAGTTTATTTTACTTTAATAAAAAATAGGTTTTTTTGAATTTGGTTATAAAATTTTCAGATTTCAGGAGCCCTTTTTCAAGTGTCAATTCAATCTTATAAAAAACAACTTGTCATTGAAATTACTGATCATAAAAATTGATACTTTTGTACATTTACTAAAATTTTTAACTTCAAAACTTCAATTTCAAGTATCTTTACTCGTATTTATTGTGTAAATTTTCGAATACTTTTCAAATAAAAAAAAACTAGAACAAATAATTGAGTACTCAAAGAACACACAACAGAAGGCTGACATTAATCAGATTTAGAATTGTAAGGTTAGAAATTTATAGCATATCTGATTATACCAACCGAATTTTTTGCGCAATTCAAAATGTCCGATTTGGCCAATAGAAACCAAAAATGTTAAGCTGCACACCCATCACAGAATGGATTGATAACAAAATTCTCCAGAAGTTGTTAGTATTTAGAGTTTCTAACCTTACAATTTCAAATTCGTATGTTCGTTGTATGTTGCTGTCAGTATTTTGAAGGACTGATTAACTATTTGTACTAGTAAGTATGCCTTAAGAAAGTTCTTGTTACAATTAGTGGACTATCCTAATATGGGAAAGAAAATCCTACTTGAAAAATATTGTAGTGATTTATAGGGAAGTCCCCAGCGAACCGTTGGACAAAAGTTGGACCCCATAGCTCGCAACATTGTCTAAAAATACTATTTCCTGACCTATTTCCCGATAAGCTACGAAGTTCAAGTTTTGCAAGAACATTCTCTGGAGACTCCCCTACTAATCTGCAAAATATNTTGTTCATATCGCTCGCCAACTAATAGGACTTTAAATTATATTTTTTGAATGGTCCACTGAAATTGCGATTCTTCTTAAAAATCTGGTAAAATTTGTATATTGTACCTATACGTGTGATTTTATGAATCTCTGTAGTGTGACCTCGTCGAGGTAAAAATGGAGCGATCTCTCGATCAAGTTTTGGAAACTTTTCAGATGTTTCAGTAAAATATAGGGAAAGATTGCCTCCCCCAATCCCAGTCCAATCGATGGCACAAAATGTTCCTAGAGGGCTGGGAGGACATTACCAATTAGGGAGCCACGGGAATTGTGTATCATGGAGAGACCGTAAACTCTCCCTTTTACAAGTCAGTGCTCATACGATTGACCCNCTCAGAGTGGACCACGTTCGACCTGAGGTCAGGAATTCGTGGAGATTCACCATGACGGTGCCGCCTACTCACCAACTATTTGACTCATCAGCGGGCTAAAACGTGGCCGCAGCCGCCGTACAGTCCGGACTTACCACCATCAGACTTTCTTTTGTTCTCCGGGATCAAAAGGCTCATAAAGGCTACCGCAACAAGGCTTTTCAAGAGCATTCCCGCCGAAGAATTCAAGGATGCCTTCCAGTCAGAATTTCAAGTTATTGAACGAAATGGAGAGATAATTTTATAAAAAAAGTGCAACGCATTTCTTTTGTAAGCTACAAGGTAGGCCATTTAAACTTGACCTATCTGGCAACACTGTAACTTTTGACAGCACTGACAGATCGGCTAATGTCATATCGCGTTAGAAGCGTTATTCGAAGACAATTTACATCATGGAACAGTTCACTCCAAAACGAATTTGACTTTTGGCGAAAATTAATCATGTCAGATGAGGCACATTTCTCGTTGTATGGAGGCGTAAACAAGCAAAATTGTCGATTTTATGCCACCGAAAATCCTCAATTAATTGAAGCACAGCCTCTTTACAACCAAAAAGTAACAGTTTGGTGCGATATTTGCGCGAATATGATCATCGGACCATATTTTTTCGAAGATGATGATGGAGCCACGACAACAGTCAATGGTGAGCGTTGTTGAGCCATGATAACGAATTTTGTGATGCCCATTATTCGTGAAAATAACATGGATGACTTCTGGTTTCAACAGGACGGGGCTACATGCCATACAGCCCGAGCAACAATCAGTTTCTTGCGACCATTGTTCCCCGGGCGATTGTTATCGAAAAATGGTGATTTTGACTGGCCACCGAGATCACCAGATTTGTCGCCACCAGACCTTAGCTCAACTGAAAGCCAACATTCGACGCGAAATAGACGCCATATCGTCTGAAACATTGGCCAAAGTCATGGAAAATGCCGAAAAAAGAGTGCATTTGGCTGTCAAAGCTAAAGATGCCCATTCACGCGATCTAATTTTTATCAATTAGCTGGAACAAATCTCTTTGGACCAAAATAAATTATTTTTGAATTGACAAAAACATTGTTTTTTTTTGTTCTTTTTTTTTCATAAACAAATGGGTCAACTTTAAATGGCCTACCCTGTATCTCTAATCTTCTGTAAGCTAGTTTTTTATATTCAGTCGTCGGGTATACAATTTCTATTCACCAAAGATACAATCAACTTTGAGTTAAAAGATATACTAGTTACCTCTATAGGTATAGTCCATCAGTGATAATGACTTTTCGGTAGAAACTGTTTTTATGCCGAGTCGACTATTTTCGAGTAGATTTGGTGTAATATTAGTGACTTTCACCATGCCAATGGAAAAAATAATTCCATTTCGTTGTTTATTATCACAGATTATCAACTATTTTGAATAAATTAGTTTACAATAGAATTAGATGAATAAAATAATAATAATAATAATGAGAATAGAGACGACTATAATAGAAACGACTACTCCTTAATAGTAATAACGGATTTGTGGCGCCAACAAAATCATCAACATCATCATCATCATCATCAATAGCCATTTGGTTTTCCCTTTTTTTATAAGTCCAGTTGTTTTTGGAAATGTTCACCGAATTCCTCGTGTATCATCTATCATTTTGTTATTGTTGTTGTGTTTTCAAAATTTGCATTACACTTTTTCCATAGTAGTTTGTAAATAGAGATGGAGATAAAGATTTATGGATGTTACGGCGCCAGATTCTCAACAAGGCCGAACAACGGCCTTCTCACTATTATCTTCATCTCTATGTCGATCTGAAGCCGGATATAAATGAGGGCAAAGTTCAATGGTAATTCTTCTGTTGACCCTCTATATTGTTTACATTATTATCATCATCATTATCATTATTATTATTGCACCAAGTTCAATGTTCATTTAATTAGCAAATGTCATAATGTTGTATTATAGTCCCCTCTATTTTTTAATTTTTTCTTCTATTTAATTTATAGTTTTTGTCTATTGCCAGTGATTTCAATGGTCGATTACGTTAGAAACTTGCCAGTAGTTTTGATTAATTACCCATCTTTGTTCGGTTATTTTTCTTTATCTTATTAATTAATAAATTAATTAATTAAGACTAGACAGGATGAGTCATTTGTATATTAGTAGAAAAATCCAATAGAAATTTACATAATTCTGAGTATGCATACGTACTTTTCGGAAAAATAAATGGCGTTTCGAAATTAATTCGAATCCTGGTACCAAAGTGTCGCCGTTCAGTTTTTTTTTTCGTATTTTTGTTGTTCTCTTCGCTTGTTTCGGTTGTTGTTATTGTTATTGAATCATCTCCGGTTTACAAAAACGGGAAATTTCTAAAAGGTGAAATTAATGGGCGCACTGATCGAGGATCTGCCTATAACGGGAGGTGATCCATCTGTAAAATTGTGTCGGACTTTTGAAGATTACCGTGTATGAAAAATATAACCACGTTTCTTTTCTATATTAGGTTCAATTTAATTCTATCTAGTTCTGCTTTATCAGTACTGGACTGGAGCATTTTGGTCGTTTGTTTTTCAAACACCTTCAATTTTTTTGGCAATTTTCCGAAAAACAAGCAAGTCGATTGGAAAATTTCTTGGCGACTGAGAAAGCGTTTTCCATTTTCTATGTACTGGGCAAAAGTCATTCCTAAATCTTTAAAATAGGTTGAATTATCGGCGAAAATATAGAGAAATGTGCAAAAATATAGAAGAAAACTATGCTCGTAGATTTTCGTCTATAAATTCAAATTCAAGTGAAAATTTCCAAAACTAAAAGCATTCACTAATGCTGCTTGAAATGCTCTTTCTAATGCTATTCTATTGGATACCAAAACGAAGAAAGATGCAATACAGACGCTTAACTTTTTGGCAATTTTCTGGAAAACTAGCAAACCGGAAGTTTCTATAAATTCGCTCAAAATAATTGGAAACAAACAACAATACTCAAGTTATAAGGCAAAATATAAAAAATTGCTTCGAAATTTTCGTCTATAACTCAAAAGTTTAATCGGAATTTTCTTAAAAAATTCTTTTGATTGCTCTTCTTAAATGTGTTTTAATTTTTGCGATATTTTCAAAAACAAGCAAGGAATCAGCTTATTAAAAGTGCCTGTTTAATTATCTTTCCGCGCCTGAGATTTATTTTACCTCTTTGTTCACTTGTCTCACCCCTTTAGTCACTAGATGGCTTTCTTTCTTCTCAATTTTTTTTTAAATAATTTTATCTCTCTTCGTTACTATTTCACGAATATGTTTGTCTTTGTTCCACTTGCAGAATTGTTCCTTTACAATGCTTCAATTTTTCGCTTTACTCTCCCTGTCTTCTGTATTTTTTCAATAACACCTAATTGTTTCATTTTCCATCTCTTTTGTACTCTATCTATGTTTCACTTTTTGTCCTCGTTCTCGATTTGTTCTTAAGCCTTCTAGATTTTTACAAGTTTTCAATTTTATCCCCCCTTATTTTAGGCTATCTTCTTTTTTATCAATTTTTTTATGCAACTCCATCTCTTTCCAACGTAAATTTTCACCTAGAACTATCTTTATTCTACTTCCATTCTTAGCCTTCTAGATTTTTACCATTTCCTCATTCTTACCCTGTTTTCAAACTTACCTTCTATTTTATCAATTTTTTTTACAAAATTCCATTTCTTTTCTTTATTATTTCACGCATATGCCTATTTTTGTTCTAGTTCTTTGAACATTTTCAAATTTTTAATTTAATATTCTTTTTCTGTTGTGCGTCAATAATAGCGATATTATTCAACTCGCTAGTGTACCGAAATGAGTACTTTTCGATACATTGTGAAATAAAGGAAAATGTAGTCAATTGTTCTTCTTAAGGTTGGTA
>JACDRQ010001791.1:0-10121 GCA_013841215.1 Hycleus cichorii
ATGATCATCAAATACAAGTGGAATATTGGCCAGCACCTAATGAACAGAAACCTAGTTCGTTTAGGCTGTCAGTCTCAGTTAATGGTTCTACAAAATTTGTAAGTAAATATAGTTGGCTATGAATTTCGCGTGTAGTGTCGTAGCTTTCACCGAACACTTGACTGCAGTAACAAATGTCAAATTTAGTATGAACCGAGCTGCGACACTACTAACCAAGTTATGGCCCCTGCCCTAACAACCGATATGTTTAACTTTGAAGAAGGATCGGACTAGAACCTGTGATTTTTCAGTAACTAGTGAGGGGTTGCTATTTTGATAACAGTTATTTTGAATGTTATCGCAAAATAGCAATTGCACTCTGCTATCAGAAGCGACAAATGGTTTGTTATTTTAAAATGTTATTTGTAGCTGCGATTGCAATTGTTATAACTGTTATTGAGAAGAAACAGGTCGCTCAAAAAGTGGACTATTTTACAAACGATTTCTCGTTCAGTTTTCACTCGAAATTCGTGTTTTTGGGCTTGTTGGAAAGAGCATTTCAAGCTTTTGGAAAGCTTCTTAATTTTCTATCGAGTAAATCCCATATTCATTACAAACAAATTGATATAAACTGAGTTATGGGGAATTTTTAAAATTTTGCCATTTTTCTTAATTTCCCGGAAAACTACCGGGTCGATTGGAAAATTTCTTGGGCATTTGGAAAGCTCTTTCAATTTTCTATCGAGTAAATCCCATGTTTATTGNNNGCAAACAAATTGATATAAGCTGAGTTATGGAGGGAATTTAAAAAAGTCAGGCTTCTAGATTTTCATCTATAACTCAAAATTTCCAAAATATCTTCCAAAACTATCAAATTCCTCTTATAGAGCTTGAAATGGTCTTTTTAAAAAGCCCAAAAACTTGAAATTTTATTAAGAAATGAATAAGAAATCGTTTGTCAAAGTTCTCACGTTTTATCGATTTCTAATCCGTAATAAGTAATTTATTTAAAACTAAACTTTCAATTAAACTTACCATTTCCAGTCTACATGTTCATCAATACTTAATATAACACGATATGTTAAATTATCTTCAATTGAAACGAATACTGTCACTTTAATATCACCACGTATTCATAACAATCATGAGATTTCTATAAATTTAATTAGAAAATTAACAACAGATGAATTAGTTGAACGTTTCACAAATAAACGTCTAATGAATCCTCATTATACAAAATCATTAAGTATTAATTTAATTTAATTATTCCAATATGTGGTTAATTAATTATAAATTTTAGTCGAAAACCAATTTATTGATACAGATTCGGAAATTGTTACAACAACTTTATCGGTCTCACTATTATGTCCAATCAGTAAAATAAAAATGATAACACCGTGTCGGTCAATACAATGTAATCATTTACAATGTTTCGATCTTAAAGTATTTCTACAAATTAAGAAAAAGAAATGGAAATGTCCGGTTTGTGATAAAATCGTGTCGTTTGATGATTTATTTGTTGATGGCTATTTTGTAAATGTTCTAACATCCAATCAAATACCGTTCGATGTTAATCAAATTCTATTACACAAAGATGGTACATGGTCGATTGATACCAATTGTAATTATATCGAAACAATTGAAATTATTTCCGATAGTGATAACGATAATAATTATAACAATTATATTATCAAAATTGAGGATGAAAATGATAATATGCCTGTAAGTACAACAAATTGTTCAAAATTGAAGAAAAATTCAAGTGTATTGTTTATTCCTGATTCCTACTGTTAGAAAAATACGTCAATATTTGTTATAATTTTGGAGAAAATTTCAGTTAATTACCCCCCAATAAACTGATTTTATCCATAATTGGGTCGTTTAACTTCAAATTCTATCAATAATTGGTAATAAACTAGAACGAATCTCTGTTTCTGGTTTTGTAACTGCGGAACTTCCGCAAGGTTTAGGGGTTCTGTTTCTGTTTCAATTTCTCCGCTTTTTTATGTGGATAAATAACGGAAATTATCAATATGAGAGAAATACGAATTTATTGAAATATGAAGGTCTATGGTTTTTTTGAGCCGGTATCTGCAAATTTTAATCATCGATATCTCCCTTGTTTGATGATGTGTAGTAGTGATTCAAACATCGTTAGAAAGAACATTTCAAGGAACATCTGAGGACGTATTTTGTTTTCAAAAATTCCAATTGAATTCCGAGTTGTAGAGGTTAATTTTGGGACATGTTTTTTTCTTTAATTTTTCCATATTTCCCTATAATTTAGCAAATATTATCAATTTTTTAATGATTCTCTCGCAATAAAGAACCGATTGAAAAAGCTTTTGACTTCCAAAAAATGTTTAAATAGATTTGTTAGTTTTTCGTAAAACTGGCCGAATTGGGAGTGTTTATTAGGGGAAAAATTGCTAAAAAAGTGTACATTTTGACGAACGATTTCTCGTTAATTTTTCAATGAAAATTAAAAATCTGAGGCTTGTTTTAAAGGGCATTTCAAGTTGATTAAGATAAGGTCCATATCTTTGGGAAATGTTTTGGAAATCTAGAGTTACAGATCAAAATCTAGAAGTGTTTTTTTTTTAATTTTCACGAAACTCAGCTTATATCAGTTTGTTTTGAATGTCTATGGAGTTTAATCGATAGCAAACTGAAAGAGTCTTCTAAATGGGCAAGAAATTTCCCAATTGGCTCGGTAGTTTTCCGGAAAATCAAAAAAATGGCTAAACTTTGCCGAAGGTTTCCTGTACAATCATCTTAATCATTTTCGGAGAGTTGGCCAGATATCGAATTTTTGAAAATTCGTGAAAATCATGGGGAAATTCAGCAACCATTTTCACCTGTTAAACCTGTTGTAACAGTTTTTTTTCAGTATTTATTAAACCCCATAATCATTGAAAACAAACTGATATAGGCTGAATTGTCGTGAAAATAACACATACTTCTATATTTCCATTTATAACTATATTGTTACAATATTTTCAAAAGATATCGAGTTTTTCTTAATCAGCTTGAAATGCGCTTTAAAACAAGCCTAAGAGCTTTAATTTTTATGGAAAAATGAAGGAGAAATCGTTTGTCAAAATTTACCCTTTTTTACCTTGGATCTTTTTCTTAGATTTTGTGCTTAAAAATGCTAATTTTGAATAATCGATATCTCGCTTGTTTGATGACCTATTGTAATGAATATAGCAGCATTAGAAAGAGCATTTCAAGGAGTATCTAGAAATTTTGTTTACAATGGAAAATTCCAATTGATTTGTGAGACAAATGAGTTATTCGAGTTATCTCTGGGGAAATCTAGAGGGCGCGTTTTTTTCTTAAATTTCATATTTTCCCGTATAACTTAGCAAATATTATCGATTTTTCAACAGTTTTCTCAGAACTTATAGCAAATTTAAAGCGTTTCTCAAATCTTTTAGAAATTTGCTAGGGATATTGTTAATTTTCAGGAAAACTGATCAAAAATTATCAATTTAATTTCAAATTTTTATATAACGAAGAAATCGTTGTGTTTGTAAGAAAGTTGCAATCAATTTGATTATCTTCGATACGGCAATTTTAAATTTTATTACAATCATTGATAGTTATAATAATGATTGAGTTATAAAAGTTGATTACAAATAATAATTACCGCACCTTTCGCCGACTCAACAATACTTTGTATTTGATTTTCCTCTTATTTCGTTATACAGAAACCATCAATTTTCTGTTATAAATAGAGTTGTATTATGTGTTTTAGTCGGTATATGCACGTATCAAATGTTATTGTATAATAAAATCATTAAAACTAATTATTATCATTAAAGTTTGCTGTACGATTAAATATTACAAAATCAATATAATGAATGATTTATGGTGCGATTTGTACGGCTTATTTTTTGGTTAATGCTATTTACAAACTTTTCAACACCTTGCGTGAAAGTCTATCGCTTATCTCTGGGCTTATTGTTGTTGTTTTGTTTTTGCGTGCTTGCACTTTAAATACGGTCACATCCGTAATCTCTTGAGACGATAATCGTGATACAGTCAAAATTGTTGGTTGTTTCCTTTTTTCCTCCCTTTATCGCCAACAACAACAACGACGACAACAACAAGAGGAAACGTATGTCATTCTCACTGTGATTTTATGTCGTTGCCCGGGGAGTGTTTAACGATAAACACCTCTAACAGCCGAGATTCCTCAATTTCCGTCTCTTTCTTCGTGTATACACGACGAGAAATGGGGGTGTTTTAACAAACATCATTTTTTCGTCGACTACTCCAATCTCTATAATTAGTAGAGTAGTGGCAATGTTTTAGATTAGCCCCAACGGTAATGGTAGATGCGTACAGGCCCGGACTGGACAGGGCGAACAAACGGGGGTTTCCCGAGACCAAGCGTTACTAGAAGGCTCATGAATTTTCAATAAACGATATCTCGGTTATTTTTGGAAATATCACGAAAATTAAAATAGATTCAAAAAGGGCATTTCAAGCTAGATCTAATATTTTTTTTTTATTTCAGAAAATTCCGATTGAATTTTGAGTTACAGGGAAAACTTTCGAGCATGTTTCTTATACTCTATTCCTAAACTAGGAGTGATTTAAATTTTGCGCGTAAATGCTAGCCTCCTATTGGCTATTTTACAGACAAGTTTACATAACTCAAAAATAATGCCTAAGGGATACTCGATTTTGAAATATTAATAGTACTCTAGTTATAAAACGGAGCTCTTATCAAGTTAAAACGGGCTATAAATATTTAAAATTACCGCAAAAAGATCCAGTTTTTATTTCTAGTGATTTTTCCTGTGTAAACTCAGCTTTGGTCGTTACTCCTTCAAGTTTAAAAATAGAGTATAGTAATATTTTATATTTTTCTTCATAACTTGAGTAATTTTGTTTATTTTTCGACAATTCTGATGGAGTTTATAGAAAATCGATAGGGCTTTCCAAATTTCCAAGAAATTTTCCGATCGGCTTGCTAGTTTTCCGAGAAACCACCAAAACTTGAAGAGCTTGTATTACACTTTTTTTCGATTTGGTGTTTAAATAATGTCAATATTTAATAATTGATAACTTGCTTATTTTCGCCGGTATTGTAATGAATAAAACAGCATTAGAAAGGGCATTTCAAGGAGCATTAAAGAAAGTTTTTTGTTTTGGAAAATGTCGCTTGAATTTTAAATTATAGACGCAAATCTGGGAGCATGATCTGTTCTATATTTTTACACAATTTTCTATATTTTCGCTTATAGTTTAGCCAATATTAAAAATTCACGAATAATTTTTGCAATACAAAGAAAAAGAAAGCGGTTCCAAATTTCCGAGATATTTCCCGATCAACTTGCTAGTTTTCTGGAAATTGCCAAAAATTGAAAGACTCGTATTGCACCATTTCTCCAAACAAACTGCATTATTTTATTAAATATTATTTTCGTAAATATCGAAATANAAGTGAAGCATCATTAAAAAGAGCATTTCCAGTAGTTGAATTTGAATCTATTGAAGAAAATTTAGGAACACCGTTTTTTCTAAATTTTGGGCTATAAATTAGCTAATATTATAAATTCACAAATAATTTTTGCACATTACATAGATAATGGAAGTGCTTTCCAAATTTTCAAAAAATTTTCCGATCGGTTTGCTAGTTTTCCGGAAAATCTCCACAAACTGAAGACTTTTAATTCGACTTACTATTGAAACAACACCAATATTTAATAATTGATAACTCGCTTGTTCTCGGGGGTAAACAAAATGGCTTGGAATCTTTCTAACCGGTTTCGGTCTTTACAATCTATTGGAAAACAAGGGAGAAACCGTCGATCAAATATTTGTCGCACGCCTCATCAAGAACAAGCGTTTTTAGATCCCCACCCGGTGCCAAAATGGCCCAATCCAACCCTGGATACGTACATGTTTATACGAATGTACGGTAAAATGGATTAATCTCGATTCAAAGCAAACATCGAACAATCATCTAATCATGAAAAGGATACGCCATGCAAATACAGTAGCATATATAGAGAAACAACCGCCTCTATAGGTGTATTGTAGTGGAAAGGGAACGGTTATAAAAGCATATAGGGTAAAAGGGTAGGTGTGTAAAAGTTAGGGGTTGAATCGTGCCGAACATTAGTTGATTGTATCAAAATTCACGTAGAGGCAACATTACAAATAGCTTTGATGTATTACTGGTTGCATAACTCTACAATTCATAGTCTACTTGATTTTATTTGAATTATATTAAAATTATTGCTCGTTTTGATTATTTGTAATAGAAAATCGACGAAGAGATAAACGATTAGGAGAATCGACGGTTTATTGGATGTAAGTATTTTCCGGTTTGTTATCTTTATGTGTTTGTGGCGGCCGGAATGGGCTACCGGAAGTTTCCAAAACCGATTCGAACAAACTTGTCGTTCATGAAAGATGGACTGTTTTTCGATTCAACAAAAACACCACCGCTAAATAATTCTTGTG
Source organism: Hycleus cichorii (assembly GCA_013841215.1). Taxonomy (NCBI): domain Eukaryota; kingdom Metazoa; phylum Arthropoda; class Insecta; order Coleoptera; family Meloidae; genus Hycleus; species Hycleus cichorii. Next base: position 6,463 of record JACDRQ010001791.1, read on the forward strand.
ATTTGTCGGAAATGTCGACTGCAATTATATAGGGGTTGTTTATTGTGCGGATAATAAACTGGCAACGATTATTAGTTTTTTTTAATTCCATGGTCGACGCTCCAATTCGTTAGTAATTTGCGCCATTATGTCGTCGGTTTTTAATGCAATCCATCTGCACGTATTTACAGGTGTACACACATGTATCTGCTTCAAGTCGTTGAGATTCTTTGTGTGTAAACGTTCTCTGGGTGTATTATAACTATGTCTATCTCCTTCTAGCTTTTATCTCGCCAGTCTCGTTCAAACTATTTAAAATACATTTCACAAGTTATATACCGAAAAAGCGCCGGCAAATAACAGATATGTTGTATTACAAGTAGAATACGGGCTCCAAGAAGATGAAAAGAAGAGTTCAACTTTTCCCCACCCTTAGATCCGAACTTCTCTTATTTCTACCGTTGTTTTTTTCCTCCCTTTCTTTCTATGTTTTATCTCTTATCCCATCCTCTCCATCGTCATCTTTGTTACTTTTAAGTTGTCGTCCATCTTTCTCTATCCCGTTAAATCTACATGTGTATTTTCTTTTTATTGTCGTCGTCGACGTCGTCGTCGTCTAACCACCCTCTTCACCCCCTAAACATTACAAACCCCATCTCATACACTCTCTCACAAACATATACAGACACAATTTCCACAGTTGCTATCCTTGTCGCTCTCTGATAGCCCGGTGTGGTGCTGGATGAAAGCCGTTCTGTTCGAACATTGATCGCGCCGGCTGTTGTTCCAATGGAAACGCTGAATCGAACGTTGCCGTACTGGTATTAACGTTGCCGTATTTAACAACTCTGCGGAGGTCTACCATGTGCTACACAACATTCGACTAAATAAGACGGTTTGACCCCTTTCCTCCCCCTAACTAAACTCATATCAATGTCGAATGTTAGATAACGGTAATGATAATAGTTGATGAATTTTTCGACTAAATTATACGGAATGTTGACGTTATTTGATTGGACAACAATCAATTGTATTGTTGAATGGGTTACACGATATTCAATTGTCATCGGCAATATCGAGAGAAAATCAAGAGTCAATTGAGAACAATTGATTTTGACATACATCTCGTTAACAATACTAACTATTGCCAACTTTATAAATAATTAAAATTCTATTGTACGATTAAGTGGAATTATTGTGGATATACTCGATTCACTCACCAATTTATTTAGAAACAAAACAAATTTTAAACAACCAGGCTATGGTTACGTGATAACTAAAATAATAATCGACTAGATTGGTAAAATTGGGGACTTTTGTTGCGCCATGTCGTCAATCTTGCACGATGCGAGTGAATTTAGTATAGTTGGATAAATCTATAATATGAATCGTTTGTTTTCCGGTTGATGTCAATGGAATTGTGGTATTCTTGTTTTGAGAAATTCTCCGACTTGTAAATGTGTAAATGTAGGTGTTTGTACAACAACAACGAATATTCGACCAACACAATTTTATTTATGATATACTGAATTTACATATATGTAAACATAAACAGGATCATTTATTATAATCGACACTAATTCAATTTATTTAAACTTAATTAATTAATTATACGGGGATCAACAATTGTTATAGTGGATATAAATACACGTGAATGATGTAAGAATTAAACTATTTACTAAATAGCAATAATGGAGTAGGATGTTGGTGGTAATGTCGACATAGACGACGTCGACTTCGATGGAGCTATAATGATATTTAATATTCCAGTAAGTTCACCGCTTTATCAACTCTCACTCTCTCCATTATCTTCAACTATCTCTATCCAACTTACTTATACATATACATATTACACTTATGTACCTATATCTGTATATATGTAGAGATATAGACATAGTGTACGCCCCAGGATTCCATTATACAACGTAATCCAATCTAAATAGTGTTCTGAGCCTCGTTGAGGTAGATTGACACTCGTTTCCTACTACTACAACTACTACAACTACTAGACATACACATACATGTATAGATAGAGATAGTATTAAAGTAAACTGGACGCAACCAGAAGGAAGACCTCACAAATGTCCCTTGGAGCTTGAAATCCTCTCTCCTATATATACCGTTCGCTTATTTCTTCTACATAGTATACGATTACTCGCATACAAATACAGGGTGATTCGCTATTACCGTCCCTTTGGAGTGGGTCTTGAAGATATCGATAGAAATTTGATTGAGGCGATAAGTTTCAATAATAAGCGAAATATTGGAGGAGAGAAAATTCAGTTTAAATGACTAATGGGGAATTTGTAGAACTCAAGAAATGTATAATCTCATTAGTTGTTTGAATTCTAAATTTGAAGAGTAATCGGTGTAATTTGTGGAATAAGAATTTGGTTAAACTGGAAATTTTGCTCTACCGTACTGTAAAATTGAACTGAATTTTGCTGGGGGCCCAAATTTTGGAGTTGCGCTACTTCATGGTGTGCGACAAATGCTAATCTTTAGCCAACAGAAGTTTTATTTTTGGAAGTTCTACTGGAAGCTAAAATTACAGAGCATGAATTTTTCTAAATTTTTGGGTATGTTTTTGTATTTATCTCCATAATTTAGCCAATATTGCTTATTTTTTGATGATTACCATACAGCATATGTAGATTGAGAATGCTTCACAAATTTTTGAGAAATTTTCCGATAGGAGAGTTAGTTCGGAAAGCATTAAAAACTGCTTGTAGAACTGTAAATTTTATTACAAAAAGGTCAAATTTTCCGCAATTATTTTCTGAATTTTCATTTTACATGGGGTTTTCCTCTAAACTTTCAAAAATGGACCAAATAATTGTAGAAAACGTTGACTTTTTTTAATTTTCCGAACAACTAACAGGTCTAGCTGAAAATTGCTTAAATGTTAAAGAAAGGCTTTTCTTGTCTATATTGTGCAGAAATCATTTGCAAATTTATAATTTTGGCTAAATTATAGGCGAAAATGTAGAAAAATATAGAGAAAATCATGCTCTCAGATTTTCTTCCATAAATTCAAATCCAAGTGAAATTTTCCATAACTGAAAACTTTCCCTAACGCTCCTTGAAATGCTTTTTCTAATGCTATTTGATTTTCTGCAAAATTTGTGAAAATAGGCCAGTTATCAATAATTAAATATTGGCATTGTTTCGATTCCAAGTTGAACAAAAAAGCAATACAAGCCATTCTATCTCCTATGTACTTTGAAAAACTCATTTAAATTTATAATATTGGCTAAATTGCAGGCCAAAATATAGAAAAATGTTGCAAAAATATAGAAATAATCATTCCTATATTTTCTTCTATAAATTCAAATTTAAGAGCAATTTTCCAAAATAGAAAACTTTCTCCAATTTTATTTATCTTCAAAAACAAGCGTGTTTTCGATTATTAAATATGAGTTTCGGTATTAAATCAAAAAATGCGCAATTTTTGAAATTTTCCCGGAAAATTTCTTAGCGATTTCGGAAGCGCTTTCTTTTTCTTCTGTATTGCGCAAAAATCATTCGTAAATTGTTAATATTAGTCAAATTATTGGCGAAAATGGAAAAAATGTGCAAAAATACGTATAGAAAAACACATGCTCCTAAATTTGCACCTATAACTTGAAATTCAAGTGCAATTTTCCAAAATGAAACACTTTCTCTAACACCTCTCGAAA